>JAYECN010463607.1:0-18677 GCA_035222435.1 Microcambeva ribeirae
CCGCTGGCCGCGGCCGCCGGCAGCCGCCTGCCGCTCGAGGTGGAGACCTTCTCGCGCTTCTCCCCCTCGCCGCTCTCCATCAAGCAGCTGCTGGACTTCGGTGAGATGGGACGGGACGGGACGGGACGGGACGGGGGGTTCAGCCTCGGCGGGGCTTGCGCGAGGCGCGCTAAGCTAGCGGCGTGGGGTGGCCGTCCCCTCCGCGGATGGGCGTTCTCGTGCTCCGAGCCGTATCGCGGGGAGCCATCGGCCTCGGGACGGAGTGGATGTACCCAGAGCCGGGTATCGTCTGGGCAGCTGTAAAATCCCCGTCCCCGTGACGCTTTCACGTGTCACCCTTAAGAAGCTGGTGCTGTTTACAGCACCTGGGATGGCTCTCCCAGTCCTGGGGATGGGAAATAAGGGCTGTATTGAAATATTCCCATTTCCAAGTGTTCTACCAGGGAATGGGCAAGGAACGTGCCTCGCTGTCATAACAACACCGAGCACAACCACATACCTGCCTTGAGGAAAACTGCCCAGTAATAGCATGGGGGTGACAAATGTGAAGTCTGTAGTGGAGCAAGACAGTAGTTCATACTTATACGGTAAAACTTTATTTCTTTTTTTTACAATGGATTTATTTTATAGGCTCATCTAATGGCTGTGAAAGAACCTCCTTCGCATTTCTGCGACAAGAGCTTCCTGTGAGGTTTGCAAATATACTGAAAGAAATTGATCTTCTTCCTGATAAACTACTAAGCACTCCATCAGTAAAACTAGTAAAGAGCTGGTAAGTAAGAACCATTGAATTGTGCCTACAAAATAACACGACATTAACAGCCTTGCCATCCTAGCCCTTATATGAAGAACAGACAACAACAGCAAAATACACTAGAAGTGCAGTCCATTCCTCAAAGCTGAACTGCGAGCTGTTATATATTGCCCTTGTCTAATATACTGAAGTTATATGAAAAAGCAACATGGGTATATTTTAAATCACATCTTTTGACCTAATATTTTGAAATAGCTCATAGAGCAAATCTATTTTTCTTACCTTTAAGAAGGGAAAGAGGTAAAGGTATCTGCTGTTTCCATCTAGTACTAAAGACCGCAAAGCTGCCACAAAATGGGAGAGCAGACTACAAGCTTGTTTGATTCTCTCATTGATGAAGTTTATTAATACAGTTTTAGTCTGCAACATATTGCCTTGGTGTGTGCACTGAATGTTTGGAATTCAGTTTACACAATCTCTCTGGTTACTGACAGTGGTTGAATATGAGTTAACCTTGCTTTACTGGCACAGCTGCAGTGTTGGGGAGGATGGCTGACATAAAGGACAAGAAGTATTTGGGTGAGATCCAGAAGCTGTTCTTAATAATCTAGCAAGCTATAGCTGTGCCTTTGCAGAACATGTCTAGGATGTCAGAGCTTGTCCTGGCTTGACTGGACAAAGAGGCTCAAGTGCTTAGCTTGTGCCAAGCTGATCAAGATGAGAATAATTTTTGCTTAGCTGGCTTCCCAGTCAATCCTTCTGAAACACCTTACTTTTCCCAAGAACTGTACAGGGAGCCTAGATCTCTAAAGTGAGGTTATAGATTCCAGACTGGGAGGCAGGCACAAGAAAGAAAAAGTCGTTTAAAACCTCCGGGGTTCAGGTGTTTGAGAAATAACTATCCATGATTCCATACCTCAGTGGAACTTTGATACTTTAAGCTTTTAGCTGACTTGTTAAGAGTAATGATTAGGACAAGACAACATCTTTTTTCATCTCCTCGACTAATAACAATCTCATGAATAGCATGTATTTCCTGTATTCTTTTTCAATAGGTACATCCAAAGCCTAATGGAGCTGGTTGAATTCCACCAGAAAAGCCCGGATGACCAAAAAGTCTTACATGAGTAAGCTTTTCCTTAGTTTTCATTCAGCTTTTCATCTTGAATTATTCAAAATGTAGTCAGTTTAGAATGACAACACTGTTTTTAGCTCAGTTTGATCATCTGTCAGGAAATATTGCTCTTAGAACAAACTCAGTGAAATCTTTGATCATTTTGTAATAATAGTGCAAACAAGTATGACTTGTTGGGGCTTGCTTTTGGAGGCAGTGCCATAAGCTGTTACGATAGAGAAATATCAGCCAAAGCTACCCGTGATGTCAGGTCATCCCTGCTTCTTGTTTCAAGTGTGAACTGGAAGACTTCCTCCCTCTCTCATTCTCCTCTGCTGAGGCTATTAGAAGTGAATAAAAGGAAAGTGAATTGGACATGGCTAATAAACACAGCTTTTCAGATAAAAGTATCAAATTGTTCTGTTTTAGATCAGTGACAAATTAGTTTTTTTGTTTTTTGTTTTGTTTTGTTTTTTACTTTTCGAAGTATTTTAATATTAAGGTTACTCTGCACAGTCACTTCTTTTTGCTGGAGTATATAATTTTGTACAAATCTTACCTCATCTTAGAATAATCCTCTAAAGAGACCTCTTTTTGATCTAGCTTTATAGAAACATTAATTAGAGTCCGAAACAGACATCATGATGTCGTTCCTACAATGGCTCAAGGAGTAATTGAGTACAAAGATACTTTTAAAGTAGATCCTGTCACCAATCAAAATATCCAGTACTTTTTGGATCGTTTTTACATGAGCCGTATTTCTACCCGGATGCTGATGAACCAACACAGTAAGTAGAAATTCTTATCTGGGGAAAAGTTTCTACTTAATGAGAAGCATGTTAGTGTAAACTTCTAAAGCTGTTGGAGATCTGCTTCAGATGATTTTGTGTGATAGTGAAAAGCTAGAAACAAGACATACGTATTTTTAAAGTAATAGAATATCAGTTATCTTACTAACTGTAGTTAGTGTGTTGAAAAGCCTTTGGATGTTGAACCAGGGAAGCCAGCATAGCTTGCAGGCAGCAGATAGCATTTGTAACTTCAAAAAGCCATAAGAGATGCTGAGTATGGTTTATGGTTATGTGCTGTGATCACACTATGTTAGTTTGAACTAGTTTTTCATAATATAATATTTGGAATTAAATACAGTATTTTCTTCATCTCAAACAGCCCTTCTTTTTGATAACAATGCTGGCTCCGGGCACCCAAGGCACATTGGGAGTATTGATCCATGCTGTGATGTTGTTGAAGTAGTGAACGGTATGTATATTCTCACAACATAAGAAACTGTCTTTGTGATTGGTGCTTGCTAGGAATTAACAGGCAACCAACATGTGTTTGTATAGGGTACTGACAGTCTTTTATTTATTTATTTTTTATTTATTTTAATGGAGTGTCTGTAAACAGTTGAAATGTTTGTTTCTATTCTAGAAAAAAATTAAAATATAAAATAGCAATAAAATGTGTCTGAATAGCAAGTGATAAATGAGGTGGGAGTTAAAGATATCTGTGATGACATCAGTAACATTGACTGTTAGATAATTATACCCCAGATGCATCTGGTTTACAGAATTATCAAATTTTGCTCAAGATTTGCCTGTGCTGCTGTGATTGCCTGTTTAATCTCAGTTCCTGATACATACAGTGGCTGCAATGTTATCATTCTCTGTGAAACACATGCTTAGTCTGTAACACCCTAGCAGCTAATGCAGTTAGAAATTTTATTTTTCCATGCGTTAGAATGAATTGCTGCACTGTGATATTTCATTTCACATGTTTTATTCAAACAAATATTTCAGATGCTTTTGAAAGTTCCAAGATGCTGTGTGACCAGTATTACTTAACATCTCCAGAACTGAAGCTTACTGAAGTGAACGGTAAGTTGGGGGCTTTTATGTCTTTCTTCCTGTTGGTAACCAGATTACCTTCTCTACCCTGAAGGTTTCATTTTCTGCAGCAATAATGGTACATACATGTACCATAATGGTACATACAAGTCCATCTAGTCTGTGGTAGTTCTCTTCATTTACCTTTACAAGCACTTCATTTAATTTCCCCTGATAGAACTCAGGTGTCATTGCATCTTAAATACCAGATTTTCTGAGGTAATTTATGTGAATTTGAGGAAGGAAGACTACTATTCTGTACTTAAGTTGCCAAAGAGGAATGTGGTTTTGGGGGTAGAAGTGAGGCTACTGACTGAGAAACATTGGTTCTAGTCCACGCTGCCTGATATTCTTCTCTGGTCTTGGGCAGTCTGCTTAACCACGGCTAATCATTTCTGTTTATTTGAAAATGAACTATGATTAAACAAATGGCAATTACAATTCAAACACTCTGCAAATACATCAAGCTGTTCATTTGGAAATCATGATGTATTTGCACATTTGCTTAAACGTATAACTTGCTTACTATAAAACTGAGAAAGAAAACAGTCCTTGTTTTTTCCCCTCACAGGAAAATTTCCAGGAGAGCCAATTAACATTGTGTATGTTCCATCTCATCTCTTTCACATGCTTTTTGAGCTCTTTAAGGTAAGTAAATACAAGCTGTTTTCTTCGGCAGTATTCTGAACAAGAGCCTAAATATATAAATTCTGATAGGTCTGATTGGATTAAAGTTTTTATAGGATGGTGAGATTTCTAAGAAGTTGTTACATGGGGAAATAGCTTTGGGAGTTGGGAGAGGAATGATTGCAGCTAGTAGGAAAATATTTGGACATTCTTATGTGGTTATAACTGGGGCAGGCTAAGGGAAAGAAAGAGAGCTGGGCCTTCTAAATGTTTAACGTGGAGTTGTGACCATTGGTATCCCTCTACACTTAAAAATTAGTCCTTTGAATTTTGACCCTAGTGCCTTGCCTGGGGGTTAAGGTATTTTGAGAGGTAATGAATGGGGCTGAACTCATGTGCAGCCAACATGGGATGCAGAATTCTGGGAGTTGTTAGCAACTGCTGAACTCAACTCTTGTCCAGAATTCTGCTGACTTTAATGAAATTACTTTATTTGCATGAGGAGGCAAAAACAATATAATCTTTCAATCATGGAAGAGGCTGCACTGTTTAGTTGCTTTTACATGCACAGCTTCCAGTGCTTGTTATATGAAATTACTAAGTGTGCTCTTGAAAGCTGGACATGATAGGAAAGGTTGGTAACTGTGCTCCGCCTCTGCATAACACTAGTGCTATTTTAAGTGGGTATATCCGGCACTTTTTGATAATAATAACCTTAATTTCTATAGAATTCAATGAGGGCAACAGTTGAATTTCAAGAAAGCAGTCCTTCCCTTTCTCCAGTTGAAGTGACAGTTGTTCTTGGACATGAAGATCTTGCAATTAAGGTAATTTACTGGCCAAAATCAGTATGTGCTTAATGTATTTTTTATGATTTCTTACACTGTAACAAACACTGTTAAAGAATTTGATGCCTCCAACAACAGGTCAAAGTTACTATGCATGAGCCTTCCGTTGATCACTTCCATCTAGAGCAATTACCTAGCTGACAAAGAATACACTACAAACAAGTGTCTGCATTAATGGAAGGATTTGCTGAAATACTAGTATTTTAAATACTTTATTTTTAGTATTTGATTGCAGTTAGCTTTATTCTCTCTTAAATCAGATCTCTGACAGAGGAGGTGGTGTTCCAGTAAGGAAAATAGAACAGCTGTTCAGCTACATGTATTCTACAGCACCAAGGCCGAGGATGGATGATGCTCGACAAACTCCTCTTGTAAGATGATTTCAATACCTGTATTGCTAATAAGATGATATAAGTATTGTGTAGATTAATAGATTAATCATAAGTAATGAAACATTATGTCCAGCTTTCTGCTGTGCAGAGTATACAGAGATTATTGAGCCTCGGACGTATGAATTAACAGTTTCTGAAATGGTTTTCACTGTTTAGTTTAGCTGACAAAAACATCTCCTTTCAAGGTAAAAACAAAGAAAAAATTTAGCACCTGAATCTACCTCTTTCCTCCCCACCTATTTTACTCCAATGACAGTAATTTAGTTGGTCTTCACTCCCAGTCAATCCTCAAACATTATAAATATTTTTATGGAAACAAACAAAACTAAGGCTTAGAATACTGTTTTTATTTCCTTAGTAGTAATGAACTTATACTAAATGAACCTTAGTAGAAAAAATAGGAAGGGAAAATAAAGAAATTTAATGCATTAAAGTAATAATTCCTCTCCTTCTCCATGAAGATTAGATTTAAAAGCTCTTTCAGAATCTAACATTTCATATTCTTTATGAAACTTGTTAGAATTTTATTCTCTTTTAAGGGAAGAGGAAATCCAGAGGCATTTTAACAGTTAAAAGTTTTGAACGCTTTTCAGTTATCTAACTTTATATCATACAAGCTAGTGGGGAAGAAAAAAAATCTTCAATTTATGTTGTACTTTGTTTTTTAGGCTGGCTTTGGCTATGGCTTGCCAATATCTCGTCTGTATGCTAAATACTTCCAAGGAGACCTAAATCTCTACTCCATACCTGGTTATGGAACAGATGCTATTATCTACTTGAAGGTATGTGTTTGGATAACTAGCAATAATGCAGTGAGGTAACTACTTTGGTATCGTTTTAAGGAAAACAGGTTCTCATCAGCTGAAAAGCTGTCATTTTGATTATGAAATACCAGAAAGGATTGTGACTGGAACTTAGAAGTAAAAAGTCTTTCATTGTTGTGAATACTGCATGTATTTTTGCAAAATTGGGAGGCAGAAAATGAGTAACTTTTCTCCTTCTTAATTTTAGGCACTATCAACAGACTCAATAGAAAAACTTCCAGTTTTTAACAAATCTGCTTGTAAGCATTATCAAGCTACCTCAGAGGCAGATGACTGGTGCGTCCCAAGTAAAGATCCAAAGAACTTGTCAAGACAGAGTGCAGCTCTCTGAAGGGACGTTGGTGTACAAGGCACTGAAGGGGATCAAGCTATTTTCTCAACAAGGACTAGTGTTTGGAAGTATTTGTTCACTTTCAAACAGGCATTTTTTTCAGTTTTGTGACTGACAGAAGAGAAGGAAGATCAGGGATTTATAACCTAGGCTGTATGCACTGAGTATGAAATCTTGCTGTGCACTTCAGGATAAGGAAAATACGTATGGAGACATTTCCCTGTGTCTTTAAGAGAGATGTGTAAAGAGGAATTTCCGTCTATTTTTATCTTATGATCAAAGACTTAATTGAGTAGAAGTCTGCATTTTTTGAGTTCTGTCTAATGCCTGAGTTCTGACTACTGATAAGTGTCAGTTACAGTGGTATATATTTTTTACTAGACTAGTTATCAGCACCTTGTCTTATTACAGAACTCGTCAGGTAGGTAGGTAGGTGCACCTGTTCTTTCAAACTTTATTTATAAGACTGGGAAAAGATCTTCTTAACGTGGCAGGCTGGCAGCAAGATACAAAGAACATACAAGTGGCTCCTGGAAGAGGGAAGGAGACCTTGCCAGGAGGGGAGACAGTATCTTCCCTATAAAAGGTGGTGGGGGGAGGTCCCACTTAAGAAGCAAAACAAACTAAAAACCCCCTGTATTCCAGTAGCAGTTCTTGTGTGATGCCTTGTTCTGAGATATTGCTGTTCATGGGAGAAGTAGCAGGGTAAGGCTGCTGTGCATAAGATACTAAGCAGGAAATACTTCAGGGAGGAAATGAAATAGCACTTGGTGTTGTATCAGCAAGTGGAAGTGAAAGGCTTTGATATGTCTTGTGTAAAAATGGCATGGGAAACTGTTTAAAAAATGATCTTGTGATTCTTTTTTTTGTCATGCTGTTACAGGATTAGTGGCTCAGTAAACAACCAAAATCCAAAGACTGGACACGTGGTTCAGGTTTTGCTTCTGTGTAAAATCCAAGAAGCTACCCACAACTGTCAAATTTGTATTGGGCCATACTTCAGCTCCAAGGTGTACTTGGAGATTCTGAAACTTGACGGCTGTAATACAAACTGAACCTCTGTTTGAAGGGTTTTCAGAAAGAGTGGTGGAGAAATAGAATTTTCTTGTAAGAACTGTTCCTTTCAATGGAAAGTGTTTAGGAATTGAAAAGGTTTAAAATACGAACAGTAAAAAAGTCAAATAACTTGGATGAATAGCAAAATATAGGGGAATAGCCACAGGAGGAGTGTCAGTAGAAAAGAGCTGTTGGGAAAATATTCCATTCTCCATGAGCTTCATTTTCCTTTTTTTTTTTTTTTCCCTCTCTCTGTGAAATTTTCCCCTCATAAGTGAGGTAAAGCTAAAAACAGGGTGAAAGTTAAGTACTATTTGGAATTGCCAAGCTGGCCAGTCAAAGTTCATCAGAGATGTGTATTTTTATTTGAAAACCTTTTGACTTATCAGCATCATTATCTTAAGTGTTTACAATCCTCGGCAAAGGCTCCAAATACAGCATATATAAATACAAATGCAAATACAAAGCATTCTGCCCACCTGTATGATAGTTTTCTAAAGCAGAGTCATATGTCTTGGGTAGAAAACCACTCCAATACTCTACTGTGAATATGAAATGTATTTCTTAATAGCAATAAGAGAAAGCTTAGAATTATGTTTTTAATCTAGCAGTCCTGGGGTAGATCTTTTTTAACCTTAAAAGAAAAAAAAAAAAAAAAAAAAAGCCCTGAAACAGCATTCTGATATGCTTCACTTGTTTTAGAAACTTAAGTTTAGAAGCATTTTTGTTAAATACTGAGCATAATGACTGAAGTACTACATGGAAGCCTGTTTATCCTACTGAATAACATGTGGTCAGCAAAGTCACCCGATTATTTATCTTTGAGCTCAACTCAGTGAATGAAATGGATAATATAAATGAAATATCTCTTTCTAGAAAATACAGGTGTGCAAAAATTGCCTTCACTGCCATAATATACTTGAATACTTTGTTGATTTTGTATTGAATACAAGGTCACAAAAACATACCTAGGTAGTCATTGTTGTTAAGTAAGCACAAATTATACCTCTTTCTTCGTGCTCGATTATGCTTGAACGTGAGTTGTGATCTCATGACATACTGTCTATCTGTAATATGGCTTCAGCTGCTGCAGGTGGGAGCTGTAACTTGTGTTTCAAAGCCGCTGAAGCACAGTGGTGCTGTAAGCACAGGTCTGTAATAGCGCTTGTAGTGCTTGCAGATAGACGCTTTCTGGGCAAGTGTAACTTTTGAAGTTGTGTGTTCAGAACACGGTGATGGTGCAGGGATTGGGAGGTGCGTAGCACTTAAGAAACCTGTATGGAATCTCTTAATAGTGAAAAGTTACTTAAGGGCTGTCTACCTAGATGAACACAGTGCCTTTTTCAGCAGTTACTTTTTTTTTTAATTCCTGAAAATAAAGCTCTAGTTTTAAGACTTTTACTGGTATGTAGGTGTATAAATAATTTTATAATAAAAACATTATAACTGATCGGCTAGTGTCTTTCTGTCTTCTAAGAAATATATTTTAAGCACATGCTCTTCCTCTGATTTTATTTATTTATTTAGACTTTAAATGGAGTTCAGCAAGACAGCTTTGTTGCAGAGTTTCAGAGGTCTCCTGAGACTTTACTGGGTAGCTGAGGTCTATGTACTGCCTCACACAATTTAATTGTCTTCTTTCAAGGAGGAGAAATTGAGAATCCTTCATTAGTGCAGAGTCTACCCTCTTTCCTATATGTTTACTGTTCATCTGTAAACTCAATGAAAATTGACTATCAGTTACTTTTATGGCATTTTATTTACATAAGACATTACTTTTTAATTCATAAATTATGTTTTCTATTGAGATATTTCTATAGGTTTCACATTTGAATTTTAAATGCTATATTTTGTTTTGTAAGACTTGATTTAAACCCCAAAACCACAAATGATTTTCAACCTCCCAGGCTGAGCTTCTTTCTTGTCTTGGTGCTTTATTTTCAAGATTTTCTAACTGTTGTGAGAACTATTATTCTAAGCCTAGATGTTGTCCCAAATGAGTACAGTAAAAAGCAAAGGATGTTTTCAATTATCTTAAAATTCAAAACATTTTTTATTGCATGCTACTTAGAAGAAGCAATTCTGGTCTGCACTGGACTTCGGTAAGGTGTGTTTTGGGGGAGAAGGGATGGTGGAGGGAAAGGATGGGAAAGGAGTGTTGTTTTCATCCATCATTTCTGGTACTGGGAATCTTGATAATGTCCACTGGTTTCAGTCATCTTCAAGTATCAAAAATAACCTGGAACTGGGAGCAAAGAACTCGGAGATTAAAGGGGAGACTTTCCACAGCACAGAGCTGGGCAACTTGTTTCTCCTGCTCTTTCTGAGCTTAGAGAAACTTGCCTTATCTTACCCCTTTTGATAACAAGCTTCAGTGACTTGAAGTTACTTGACTTCAAGTTTTCACAGTACTGAGGGGAATTCATTGCCCTTCTGTAGAGTGTAGAAGTAGCAGACGTTTTGAGAGCTGTCAGGTAGAGTAATAACTGAGAGGGTTTCTATTCCTTAAGAAATCTGACTCTTAAGGAAAGTAGCCTTAAGAAGCTTCTGGCTTCTCACCAGGAACGTTTGGCTTTGTTGTTGAGGAACAAAAAGAGCTTGTTTAAGCCGTTCTTTTCAGTGCAATCATGTTGATGTATTTCCATTTGTCTTGCACTTGACTTAAGTTTAAATGCTTGGTTCCTATGATCTAATTATTTGAGAATGCCTGTTAAAATATTAATTTCATAAGCCTTCTCTCACCTCTTAGATTGCTTCTTGTCTCTGCAGAGTCCTACTGCAGAGCAGGGATAAACTGATTCCCTAAATTCCCAAGGAGGAACTTAAACGTCACGTGAAATATACAGTAGGCAGTCCCCAAAAGATCAGTTCAGCCTCTGAAACTAATAAGTGGCTCTGCTGCTGCTGCTGCTTCATGTGGTTATGAAGATACAATTCCACTGCCAGTGCAGAATTCCTGATGCTTGCGCTGAGTTTAATCACACAGACTTCAAATGGGGTTCCACTCTTAATGAATATCACTTCCACATGCTAAACAAAAATACCTGTTTCAGCTCTGAAGTAGTGGCACAGCTGTTTTCAATACCTGCTCTGCGTTATGGCTAGAGGTATCGGACAGAATAGATTGTGCCATAATGAGATGTTCCTCTGCCCGTGGCAGACGTGTTGCAGATGTGGCACCTTTGCAGCTCATTTCGGCAGTGAGGCAGAGCCCTGCTGGGTCTGTGACACACCAGGCTCCCTGCGTGGGCCTCGCAAAGAGAGCGCGACCACCACGGGCATCTCCGTGTCCCCGGCAGCACGCTGCGCTCGCAGGCCTCCACTGCCAGCCACGCTCTGGCGCGTCCAGGAGGCTCCAGAAATTGAAGTGATTTTTTTTTTTTTTTTTTTTTTTTGCTCTCCACACAAAACCCAGTGAGGAAAAGGGGCCACACAGTCAACTCCTGATTCAGCAGAACACCAGCAGTACTGAGACTGACCCACTGAACAACAAGTTGTTATTCATTATCATCACCTTCCTATCGCTTACCTAAGCCCTCAGACGTGCAGGACTTTGCCCTCAGTGTGTGATAATGCCCTCTCTGTAGCATTATTTCAAAAGGTCTTTGAATGGCCTTGGTTACCTGTGATAAGAAATACTACTGGACTTGAAAAACAAATTTTCATCCCTTGCAGTAGGGATGATGACTTAAAAATATTGAGTTGTAACCCCCAAGACCCTGAACTTCTTGAACAATTTTAGCCAATGGGAGTGAAAAATTAGCAGTTTGTGATTTTCCAGGCTCAGCTAATTGGGAATAGGGAGGAGAAGAGAGGAGAAATGGTGAACAGGAAGGAGCATTTTTTACTGTGTTAGCATCTTTGAATTTTCTTTCCCTAAATACTTACAATTTTGAATGACCTGTGTCCAGGTCCTGGATTACAGTCCTCAGATGGCTTTGTGTACCTGCTCAGGGCAGGTGCGCTCAGGATAGTAAAACCTCTTCAGGACCTGGCCAGATGCTGCTCCCCTCTTCAGTCAATAAAGAGAAAGCAGGACAGTCCTGGTAGGCAGTCTCAGCTGGCTCTACTTCTCTCAAACATGTTATAGGAAAAATATGTGGATAGCCTGAATTGCTCCATGCCATCCTAAATAGTGAATGGCAGCAAGGTGTTGGGACACAGTCCTGTTTCTTGATATTTTGATTTTTTTCTTGTGTAAGTGTTCTACAGAAGAAATATATGCATAAGATATCAAGAACTGGTCCTCACCAGATCTCTTCTAACTTGCCCTGTAACTGAGAAAGAAAACCAAAATGGAGCACATGGATTGTCCCCATGAAGAATGCGCCCCTTCACTTGGCATTTCCCATCAGGAAGGCACAAGGAAAGGCAGAACTCATTTCATTTCCTACTGTGTTGATCACAGAGCACCAAGCTATGCTGCCTCCCTGGAGTCACGTCAAGCTAACCCAGACAGACCTGGGAAATGTGACAAGAAGAGTGACCACCCTTCAGAACTGCAGACCGGCCTCTTGAGAGTTGGAAGAGGATTCATAATCTAAGCAAGACACATTTTAAAGTATGTTATGGTGATATATCAGGTAAGCCTGCTCTTTGGAGGGCTTAAATAAGAATGGCCAGCAGAAAAAAAAAAAGGTAACTGTACCTATCTTGTAAACTGGGCTTTCTGTATTGTGTCCCCTGAGAAGGCAGCACATCAAAACTGAGAATCCTGGCACAGGATTCAGCTCACAAGTGTGACATCTTAACGCGACGCTATGTAAGTACGTATGTGTCTGTGCCTATGTGTGTGGTGGGTCTCCAAGCTCCCACTACAGTCATGAGAGTATCCTGAGGACCCTAAAAGCTATTCAGTTTACACTAATTAGACACCAGCCTAGCTGAATAGTTCTCTGGTCTTCCGTGACCAGAGTTCAATTGACTGTAGTTGGACCTTAGATCCCTAACTCACATGTAGGCACCTAAATGTAGGTGCCTTCAGCTGCCTCCCAGCTGTTTCAGTTTCCTAAGCACAGACACTCCATGCTATGTGAGAAGCTCGAGAACATCCTGCTCATCTCCCAACTGTCACCCCAGAAGAACAGAAGACTTGGTTAAACCTGCTAGTCCCATGCAAATATCTGCTATGGCTGCTCTAGGCAAATACTGGCAAACATGGATGTTTAGGCAAGTGGCTTGAGCCTCCTTACTAATTCTGGGGGGTTATGGGAGGCTGGAAACACACAGAGTTCAACCAGCGTTGCCCCTCTGTTGTTGCTGGCGCGGTGGCTAGATAATGGAAAACTGTCTTCAGGACACGGCAGCCCTCATAATGTGCAGTTCCTCACCACTGCCCTGCATTTCCGAGCATGGTGGGTCTGTCTGTGTCTCTGACCGGTCACGGCACCCCATGGCTGCAGGAGGTGGCATAAGGCCCCTCTCCTGGGACTCTGCACCCCACACACAGCAGTGCAAGCACCTGAGGCCAAGACCTCTCTAGGCTTTTATGCCCAGCCAGAGCCCAAGCTTACAGAGTGTGGGACTTCAAAAATACCACTTAGCTGTCAGCTGGATGGGCTTTTAGGAGAAAATTAGGAGCTGACTGTAACTGATACTGAATATTGTTAAATAGCATTGGGCATAATGATAAATTGGGTGCACTGAATGTCTTTTTGTTAGCATTTTTGCATGTGGATTTACTTCTTTAGCAACAGAGCAGCCCCCAGCACTGCTGGTTGATTTTTAACAAATGAACTGGGAATCAGGGTGGAATACCTGGCTGGGATCCTTGTGCTTTCCTCCAATCAGTGCAGCATGCACAATTAGTGATGTGCTTTGCAACAGGGATTGGTGACATGCAGCCACTCCTCCACTGACAAGGGGTTTGAGCGGAGGAATTCAACCTTTGTGCGGTGGTGGACCAGATGGTTTCTACAACTCTGCATAACAGCAGGTACATATTGTTGAATCACAGATGTGAGAAATCTGTTTACGTAGGCATAAATCTCAGTTTGTTTTGACACAAAAGAATTCGCTTCTGCTTAGGCAGGACCTAATATAAAATCTCCTGAAGTCGCTGGACAGCTTTCTACTGTTTCTAATCAAGTTTGCACTGGCCTTACATAAATACAAAATGAAAACAAACAAACAAACAAACAAACAAACAAAACAGCTTCATTTGGAAAATCTGACCTGGGACACTCTTGGGGTTTTCACTGTTCGTATTATTTGCAGAGATGCCCAGAAGCCATCTATTGTTCTGATTTGCTTCATGAGCTTTGCCTCTGCCCCCATGCCCTTCTGGCCCTCTGCTTTTCCTGTTCGGGCTGTTGGTGCCCATCCGTGCACACCTCCAGAGCTGACTGGTGGGAACCAGGTTGCGGAGGCGTATCACACTCCCAAAAGCTTTTGCTGATTTTTCAAGGCCATCGGATGATCAGTTCACTTAAGGGAAAAAAAAAAAAAAAAAAAAGAAAACAGCACTTTCTGCATATTCCCAGCCTTCTGTCTCTTGAATGACAATATTCATGTCAAAACGGCTGGAGAAATGGCAAAACTATTCACTGGAGTACCATAAAATGATTCAGCCAGATGCTGGAAATTATATTATAGAGATTAGTATTCAAGGGCTGACACAAAGAGATGTTTTTATCCTCCTCCAAAGAGTTGTCCTTGCCTTCTCCTTTACTCTGCAGCAGAATGACATTCTCCACCCGAAAGTATTTCTGTTAAGGGAGAGGATGTGTCTTGACTTTCAATCTGTACCATTGCAGTCAAACAGAGCAGACAAAAACCTGAAGATCCTTCCATGTCTTCACAGAAATGACCACATGCATAGCTAGAGGAAACAAGAGTTTTGGGGGACAAATTCTATTCTAAACAGCATGTTTTTTTTTTTTTTCAGAGGGTGGTGGCTTCATTTGAGAAGATCAGAAAGGAGATTCAAGCAAAGAGAAAGGCTAAAATCTGCTAAAAAAAAAAAGGTTGCTTTTCTTTAAAATATGCCAGCACTAGAAGGTTTCTTCATCTTTTTTTTCAGGTAAACATTTGTTACAGAATGGAAGTATATTAGCACCTAGATGGATATTGTGCTAAGCTTTCACTTATAAAAGCAAAAGCAGTTATTCAGTTGTTTTCAATTTGAATAGAACAAGGATCATCTTCAAAGGTAGTAGATGAGTAGGTTGCCTATGCTGGAGAACTTGTAATTGTACTTCCATGGAGCTTGTTCTTGTCTGTAACATGCTTTTAACATATATTAACCCTTTCTTTTCTCTTTTTCAGGCTACACAGGATGTGTAATATAATGTATGATCAACATACTAATGACTATAAATGAAAATAATAGAGTTGTAGTATTTCTTTATGTCTCATGCCACGTGCACTGAAATCAAGCAAAAGCTTCCCATTGAAACCAGTGAATTTTGGACAAAGACAAAATGGTTTCCTCTGTCAGTAAGCAGAGGAGGAGTACACACTTCTGAGGGCCTCGAGAAGACAACAGCAATACTAGTATTCAGCCCTTTAAAAGCGTGAAATCTGGATAAGGACCAGTATTACCTGCTGTATGGTATATGCAAGAGAACATGTATTGTGACAGAGGAATGTACAATAAAGAGACACAGATGGGGAGAACTAAGAGCGCCCGAAGTCCTGGCACTGTGAGGGATTGTTCCAGCCGGGCTGGAGCGGGAGGCTGGGAAAGCGGAGCGAAGGTGGACCTGAGCGGAGGGCAGATGGGCAGCCAGTGCCAGGCAAAAGGACACAGTGCAGGGCTGTAAATAAGGAGCGGATGATTATAAACCAGAAAGACGACCTTTGGGAAATGTGCGGCGGCTGGTGTGTTGCTCGCTGCTGACTCTCGTTCTGCTTACAGCTTTCCACCCTCCCCCTTTTTGTTTTTTCCCTCTTTCCCTGAGGACAAACACGCCCGCAAGGGCGGCACGGGCCCATTCTTGGCAGCGGCCTCGCGGGCTCTGGGTGCAAGGCAGCGAGGCCAGGGGACGGCGTGTTCCCGTCGTCTGCACCGCCCACGCAAAACACACTAGGGACCAGAGGCTGCCGGGGCCGGTCCTGCTGCTGCTCCTGGAAAAGCTGCTCTGAGGAAGCTGTGGGCACCCATGGAAAGGGCACCGCGGCCTGCTCATGGCCCGGCTCGGCTACCTCGTGCCCCGGCTCCCACAGCTGCCTCAGTGTGGTTGGGGTGGCTGCATCCCACCAGCATCCACCTCGCGTGGGCCTTTCTACCCCTGCGTGTGTTGATTTGCCGTTAAGATCCCAACCGAGCATTTTCAGCTGTCCCTGGGAATGTGCGGATGAGCAGATGTCCCGTCCCGTGCCCTCCTCTACACTGTCTCGCGGATGCCGCAGTGGGACGCTGGAGTCGGTAGCAAGTTTGAAGCCAAACAACAGCGGCTGGCAAGTGCTCCTTGTGCCATGGATGGGGACCTGGGGGCTCTTGGGGGGAGAAAGTCCCCCAAAACGTTAGCTGTGACCAAAGGGGGAAACTTTAGAAGCTCTCTAACAGTACTGCCAGCTTCAGGAGTTACCAAAACTTGTGGTTTGCACCTCTCTGAATGTTGACATTGTTGTTGTTAAATAAACAATATTTAACCTTTCTGTTCCACGTTGGATTTGTTTATTTACTCATCTGTTTTTGGACTTCAGCACCAGGCATGCATGACCACTCTCCCAAATTTATTGGAAGATTCAGCTTCCACCGTGTCCAAATCCATAACGTCATCTCCAGATAGAGGAAGGGCTAAGCAAAGCAGGACATAAGAGAAGCTCGACCCATGAAGAGGGCAGTTTAGTCCTGGATAAATGCAGGGGCCCACAGGTCCCATGTGCGGCTGGATCAGTCTCTTGCAGGGAACAGCACATGGAGAGCAGTGCTTGTGTGCCTGTCTGGTGGCAGCATGAGTGCAGATGGGTGCAACAAACTTGCTGAAGCTCAGGGGGTCTGAGGTCGTGTTGAGGAGCCTCATGAGCATGGGAAGGGAGGGATGCCTGACTGAAGACCCTTTCAGCAGAACAGCTAGACAGGTTGCTTTGGGTTTAGGAAATCTAGATGCCAGGTATGGTGGCAGAAATCCTGGAGAATTGCAGGGGCGCACAGAGGTGCAAGGCCTAGCACCCAGCAGCGCCCTGCGCACTGCCCTTGCTCGGGAGGGGGTGCGGTAACGGAGCTGCAGGGGAGGGCAGGCACCATCTGGCCTGCCACGAGCCTACCCCGTGCTTAGGGCTGCTGGTTTTCCACACCGAGGAAAACAGAAAGATATCACTAATAATAGACTTGTAATAAGGCAAAATGCAATAAAATGCAATAAAATAAAATGCAATAAAATAAAATGCAATGCAATAAAATAAAAATAAAATAAAATGCAATAAAATGCAATGCAATAAAATAAAAAAAGTAAAATAAAATAAAATAAAATAAAATAAAATAAAATAAAATAAAATAAAATAAAATAAAATGAAATACACCCTGGTTGTGTGCCTGCTGCATCCCCCCAGGCAAGCTCAGCCTCCAGCACAGGGAGGCCTGGGTGGAGGCCGGGAGCTTTGCCGCATTGCTAGTGGATGTCAGAGGGGACATTGGAACTTGCTAAAAAAATTGAAAAAGAGGGTCATTGTAAATGTTCAGAAGCCACCACGAGCCCGCCGCGGTTCGCGGCGGCTGCTCTGCAGGGAGCTCCGCGCTGCGGGCGGCGGGGCGGGCGCTGCCGGTGCGGCACGCGGCGCTCCGGCCTGGGTGCCGAGCACCGCGCAGCACCGCGCAACGCCTTCCCGTAAAGGCATTAGTGCCAAATGACGTACCAAGACGCAGGGCAGTCTCCACGGGCGCGCACGGGGATGAGCCCCGCGGGGCCGCTCGCGCTCTCCGGGGCCCTTGGCGCGCTTTCGCGGCTCGGCGTGCCGCAAGGGGAGGCGCTCCCCGTGCCGCCCGGCGGGCCGGCTCTGCTGGCCACCTCACGCCCGCCTCGAGCTGAGCGCTTGAGCGCTGCCCCGAAATGCAGGCGGGAAAGCGCTGAAATAAGATACTAATGTTATGACGAAGAGCAAGACTGTGAGGAACTCAGCGTTCGCCTGTTAAGCCCTCCGAGTAATTTCTCAGTCCTCCAGCGAAAGCGACGCGGCAGCGAGAGCCCGTGTCCGGCGGGGTGGCGCGGCGAGCCGGCGGGCGGGGGCGAGGGCACGGACGGGTCGTGCCGTTCCCAGCCGCCCGACGGCTGCCGGCGGCACCAACAGAGCCCCGCGCAGGCACGAGCAGTTACTGCTTCTGTCCCTTCCAGCTCCTAGAGGCTCCTGGAGCTCGCAGAAGTTCAACTCTGTTTATGTTTTGTGGCTCTCTGCGTGCGCGTGTGCCCGTGCAAGTCATTCCGGGGTATTTTTAGCTGGGATAAACTCTCTTAGCGCAGCAAAAAAAATTGCCTGAAACAGAAAGTCCTGCAAGTGCTTTCAGGTTGGGGAGGGAAGTGAAACCCTTGTACTTCTGTGGATTTACGGCAGAGGAAAGGAGATGAGCTCTGGGCCCGAATCGGAGGCCTCGCTCCCCACGACAGAGGGCTCGGCGCTGCTCACGCCAGCAGCCTCCCCTGGGCCGGGGGGCACCCGGGACCCTCCCTCCGTGCCCGACGTGCGAAACGCAGGCTCGGCTGGCGGAAGGGCCGGCTCCTGCTCCGTGGGCAGGTGTAACTCAGCAGCGCTCGCCGCCGCTGGGTCTCGCGGGTCAGTTTTTCTCGGCACGGGCGTTCGGGGAGCTGCGCAATGTCCTCTCGGGAGGCGGCTCTGGCCCGCGCAGCAGCGCGTGGGCCCGCGCGTGGCGCCCAGCGGCGCGCTCGCCCTCGCCCTCGCCCACGC
>JAYECN010463614.1:0-69184 GCA_035222435.1 Microcambeva ribeirae
TTTTTTTTTTTTTTTTTTTTTTTTTTTAATAACTTCAACAGAGAATGCATCTCTTTGCTCGGAAATGCACAAACATTTCTGCATATAATCTGATTTCCTAGGCTTTCCAGGCATCCATCAACTACCAAATAGCCTTTGATTATCTCTAATCTGGCCACTATTCAGTGACACAGCTGCCTATAACTGATCCTACGGTGTCCACGTGCAACGCTTGGTTTGGGAGAGGCCGCTCCGGTTCCTCTCCAGATGCTCAGCAGCGTTTTCCGGCCTCCCACGTGTGAACTGTAAAGCAGCTCAGATCCACACTCCTGCTCATCAGCTGCTACACATCCTCAGCTGGCTCTCCATCGTGCAGCCCCCCTGCTTCTCCCTTCCCAGACACCAGTTCTGGGGTTTTGCTCTGCATCATCCTGCCCGCTCTCACCTAACCGCGGCTCAGCTCACCACGTTGCCCCGCTTGCCTCTGAATGAATAAATCTCTCTTCCCTGCCTGCTTGGAGTGTCTTTCTGCTTTTCCCATCTGCTAAACCAAACGTGAGCTGGCTGCTTTCCAACAGGTGGGCTGCTCCACGCGCCCCAGCACACAACATAGTGATTTGCAGCGTACTACTCATTTTTCGGGCGCCCGCGTGCATTGAGAGCCAGAGACACAGACCCGCGCATGCCGGAGACACGAGCACGCTGCAGCGGAACCAGAGGAGCTGCGTGGAGACGTATGGGCAGGGAGCCACCAAAACACCAGCACATGGCCCGGCTGAAGCCTGTGAAGACGCAGGAAAGGCGGTTGCAGAGCCCACTGAAGAAGAGCAGCAGCTCTGGAGGGGAAGGAGGTCACTCACATCTTCCAGACACAGCTAAGGTACCAATAAAAGTCATCAGTCTGGTGCCACTGCACAAGGCCACCTGCCCTTCAAACTCACACCATTGTCCCAACCCATTCCGGCGCTGGAAACAAAGCAACCGAGTTCTTTAAACTAATCCAGGTCCTTCTGAGTGACAGGACTTCAGCAGCGATTTCTGGGAAGGCGGTGGTATCTCAGATACAGCTTTAGAGCAGATGTACAATTCGGTGAAAAACAGATGAGTAGAGAACCAAATGACAAATAACTGCTAGAAAGGGCCAGCAATTAGGAGGCAGCTAACAGAGAGACTTCAAGAGTTACCCGTCACCGCTTATGGAATACTAGGATGCTCTCACACAAAGTAGATCAAGGAATAGAGGCCTACAAAGGCAGACAATTACAAAGTGATGCTTCCAGCATCCTTCCTGGAAACTGGAAAGGAGGAGCAACTGAACGTTGTGGGAAATAGAGGAGCAGCAGTAAAACCCTCGAAGGCTCCGGCTCCTGAGCACTGCACTTGGAGGAAGGGGACAAGGGCAGAAGCAGCGCTCGTGAACAGACAGGTGACACCTCCCAATTACCTGGCTCACTCACCACAGATTAACAGAAGGAAGGAGGCAAGCAATGGCGTGTTTTAGAACCGAAACGCATTACAGTCGAAGCTGTTCCGAGAAAGCGCCTTGGAGGAAATCGTCCAACGTGAAGCACAGAAAGCTAATCAGCAAAGCAGCGCGCCCCGGCGTGCCGTGGAGCGGGGCCGGGCACCGCCGGGAAGAGGCCGGCACCACCGGGAAGCGGCCGGCACCGCGCGCCCCTCCGGCGGCACCAACAGGCGCACTGCGCTGCAGAGCACGGAGCTGCCGGACGAGCAGCAGCAGACTGTGCAAAACCCGTTTTCTGAAATGATTTTACATTTCTCTGCATTTTAAGGGTGGGAGGTTTTTTCAATAGGTTAAATATTAAGCTGCTATAAATTGGGGCTATAGACAACACCGCACTAATGCAACATATTTCATTTAAAAAACAGTCTGAGAGACTGCCTTTTTTTTTTTTTTTCCCCCCCCTCCCTGGACTGAAGTTTTACTCAAATTCATCTCCATCTGCAAGCAGCTTTGGCAGCCCACACAAAAGCTCTGCCCTTTCTATTTACCAGCACGTTACCTAGTGCAGACTCCACTGCCGGACCAGCTTTTCCCAGGCCAGCAACTCCCTAACTCCCGCTTTGCCAACACTGCGCTGGAAAATGCACCTCGAGGATTTTGCTGCTAGCCAGCTCTTCTGTGGCTTGGCCTGGGAAGGGTTAAGTCATTACACCCACTTGAAAGCGCATCGATCCAGCAAGGCGCACAGCAGTACGCACTGCACTGCTGTTCCTACAATCTTTCTGAAATAAAAGGACCATGGTGCAGAAGCCTTCCCTTGGCACAGCTTCTGGGGCTCTGCTTGAAAATACTTCTCCCCTTTCTGCACTTATCTAAATCCTTCTGGACATTATATAATTTCACCTGCGATTACACCATCACCGCCACAGTGTTGCACTTGCTGCACTGCATAGAAGGGTTTCATTTTTCAGTTAATCAATATAATCACCATTCAGAATTAGCAGAAGATTTAACTACACAATTTCCTGTTACTCTCCACCCTCATGATCAGGCTTGTAGTGTCCAGCTACATGTTTGGGACCATTCTCAAATACTTAACTTACTTTCAAGCAATATTGTGGCACTCCCATGTACTGGCAAGCACAACCTCCATAAGTTAACACTTCCAGAGCGTTAACTGCACCAAAACTACATTGACTCCATAACCATCAACTTAAAATCACATATGCAAGTCCAAGTCACTCAAACAGCTACCAGGACACATGAAAGAAACAGCTGGTGAGAAGCCATCGGCAGAGGGAGGACAGGAGCAGTTTTGCCCATTTGCGGCATCCTCACAAGTTGTTCATGCTCAAGAGATGTGTTGTGACCACAGCGAAGTGACAAGAAAAAAAATACACTGAGTCTTTTACAAAGTGACACACGTTCCCACCGACACGGCATGGAATTGAGGTGTCGCTACGTGACCTCCAGCATGGGCAGTCCTGGATGGCACCATTCCCACCGCCTGCCAGCCAGGAGCCGCTCAAGCTGCGGCCTCCTCTTAAGGCAGCAAGCAACAGCAGGGCTCCAAGAAAAAAAAACACATTTCACATTATAGCGCGTGAATACAGGTCCTCTTGCTTATAACAAGGTATCAACGCTAGTCAAGAGAAACATCTGCCTTAGAAGAAAGATACTGCTGCAGAACTAAGCTATAATTCAGTTTCTAGTGTTTAGGATGAAGATGGTCTTTATTTTAGGGGAAGAGAAAGCCACTCTTCGCAAAACAAGGCTATTGTGTATCACAGATGGGAGTTGTGGAGCTGCCTCCAGGGACACTGCGATCACTTTCTGCACTGCTTTGAAACCATCCGTATTAAAAACAAATCACTATTTGGTGTCATTTCCATATTTATGCCTACTGGGCCTCTACATCGCTCAAAATAAATTAAAACATTTATTCTGGAAGTTAGTTCGAACACTTTAAAAAGTGGAAAAGACTTTTAGTTGCTGTAGAAGTCGGATACGTCTCAGTCCATACCGGCTCCCGTTAAATGGAAAATTTTCAAGAGGAGCAAGGAGCCTCACAGCAATTTGCAGGAGCTGAGGATATGGCCCATACAGCTGAAAATAGGTATGCAGACAGTCCAGTTTTGCAGACACTGTGCACAGCAGTGTTCACCCTGTTCCTAATGCCCAGTGGAAGGAATTTTCCTAACACTCCTTGCCCTTTATGCCCCATAAGCACTTAGAGTACTTTTAATATCAGCTGCCACCCCTACTTGTATCTTAGGTGACTGCTGGAGAACAGAAAGGTTTTTTCCAAATTCTCATAGAATTCATTTAATAAGTGAAGTTGTCACAGTTTGGGGAGTAATACACCTGTCCTTTTAAATCCAATCTGTAACTTTCACACAAGCAACATCCTCTGCACGTGAACCAAACCCCTCCAAGACATCTTCATAAAACCCAATCAGCAATTTAATCGGCCTTTAACACTGCATTTCGCACCAGTTTCACAAGCCACCTGGGCTAACCCGTTCACCAGGGCATGCACCGAAGTAGCAGCTACGACACCCCGTTAAGGTGAAATTTGTCACGCTGGTGACGGTCTCTACGGAATTCTATTGGAATTCTATGAGCATTCTATGGAATTCTATAAGCATTCTGTGGAATGCTCTTCCCTCCCAAAGCCCCTGTCAAAACAAGCCCTGCCTCCAGCTGCCACGATGTTTTAGGATTAAACCCCTGCAAAGGAGGGAGGCAGTGACTTTGAGCCGCTTCTCCTTGCCCCGCGCTGTCACGCAGACGTAGGGTTGAGGCTGCCCTGGGTGTCTGAGGATCTCCAGGCTGCTAGACACAGTGATCAGAGATGACTCACTGTCACTCTCACATACATTAAATGGTTCTGTCAATTTTCTGCCTTGCATTACTGCGTAATTGTCGTCTCTCACAGCTGAGGATGTGACACCGGGGCTGGCTCGACCGCCCAGGAGGGCAGCAGCCGTGCTGGGACAGGCAGCCGAGGGAGCTGAGCCTCAGACCTTGCCCTTGCCCATCAGAAGTCATTCCCTGCCACCAGGTAACACGACCAACGCGAGCTTCCTGCGGCCAAATCCGACAGCTCCGCGCTGAAGTTTGTCTCCAGGAACGCTTTGCATGTCATATATTAATAGCGTCTGACTAAGGGCTTTAGCTTCCCATCATGTCTATACAAAGTGTCCCGCTGTGGGCAGTTGCCTAGAAGGGCATTTGAAATAGCTGTGGGGGAACAAAATAGACTCCATGCGCGAGCTGACATGTTGCGTGTTCACTGAACCTCATGCATTTATTCTTAGTAAAGTGAAAAATAACTGGAATCTGGCTAAAGTTTCAGGCAAAAGGAAGATATAACCCATTCTCATATATATTCTCATAACACCCATTCAACTAACTCCCCTTCGCAATAGCTACTCTTTACCCAGCCACCTAAACCAGAGGAAATAGCCAGAAGACAGGAGATGAAGGCATCAAAAGCAGCTTCCTGAGGGTCAGGTTGGAAGCAGGTTGTACTTAACCAAGTGCTTCCAGCTGTCAAAGTGCTCTCCCAGTCTTGCCTTCTCATCACCCAGGCAAGCTCAGTGTCTCCTATAGCCTGCCTGCACTTTGATAATCTAACTTCTCCTCAAGCATTAACCAAAACCGTTCAGCAGCACAGACCCGAGTGGGAAAGACTATGTCCACACCAAACACCAAAGTCTGAACAGGAGCTGGAACAGGGAGAGCTCAGCAAAGTACTTCTGACCCATCGGAGGCTCCACAACTTCTCGGCCACCACAGGAGCTGCCTGCCCTTGCTCCTTCTCCTTTTAGGCAAACACTGTATCCAGGTATAAAACAGCATCACTGTTTGCCCCTCCTTTAAATAATCTAACTACATCATTGCTTTTCTTCATTTAAATGGTCTGTTTAAATCAAACGCATCTAACCCCCTTTCAGAACCTTACACTACCCCCTAACATGATGTGGCACAAACAGCTTTAAATATTTACTTGACGTTATCTTGCACCTGGCAAATGTATTTTGATATTCCCAGGAAGGAACCAGCCAAAATTAAGTTGCCCACTGATACTCACACACATAATCAAGGTGGATCACATATATTATTTTACCACTGTAATTCTCCCCAGTTCAGACCTGCCAAGTTTATCAATAATATCCTGGTCAGAGATGAGATGTGCAGACACTAGTCTAAATGCAAGCTTCCACGGAAGACCTTTTCAGTTATGATTTCTCAGCTTGTTTTTCAAACCTGCATAATGCCCACCTATTATACTGCTAGCCTGGCTAATTTGTATGCATCTTCGCAGTTCATTCTCTTCTTACTGTTAATTAACTACTTCATATTGCAAATTCCCTTTTTTTAAGATAAGGTGCTGTTGCCACAATAGTCCTGTAAGTGAATCATTAAAACTATAATATGTTCATAAATAACACATTACAAGACTTAAAATAAATATTTCTACAGTTGTTGCAACCCAGTCACCTATGTGTAATAGAAGTTGTACACCCATGAAATTAAATTGAATACAAAAATTAATTTCAGAGGCTTAGTTCTCTGAGAAAGTTATTGCTCTTAATTCTTTTTGGTCAATGTTATTTTCTTTTTGATCCTAAAATTGAAATTAGAATACTAAAATAAATAAAAATGACTGCCTCTGGGTAGAGAACTGAAGTAATCAACAGCAACCAAACTCCAGTGAAGCCCAGGCAAGCACAGGAGTTGGAAGGAGAAGAGAAAGGAAAGGACAGAAGGGGAAAAGCAAGGACATACGAACATCTGCTAACAGACCTACAGCAGGATAGCACCTTTCTCAAAGAAAGCTTAAGAAAAAGTTTCCAGAGTCATTTTTTCCAAAAGTTTCCTCGGGGAGGGGCCCACGCTGTCTCTCGAGGACCAAGATCGCGTTTCAGAGGTCCAAGGCAGCAGCCCGCACACCTGCCCAGGCGCTCCTGGAGGACAGAGCCTGCCAGCTCCTCCAGCCCCCCAGGCCACCCCAGCTTCCCCAGCAGCATCTTCTCCTCCTCCCCAAAGACAGGGTAAAGGAGGAGGTGAAGCTTTGTCCCTCTTTGTACAGGACAGGGACAGAAGAGTCTATGTTGATCTTTGACCATCATCTCATTACTCGAGAGATGGGATGAGAGGCTGGTACAACGATACACCGTTTATCTGTGCTGGCAGTAGCATCCTGACACTGGACAGGAGCATCCTAGAGAGCCTCAAAAACACCTCAAAAGCAGCAGCACACAACTTCAGCATGAAGCAGGTCCTGACCATCAGGATGCCTATCCATTTTTAGAACAGAGGGCAAAATGTCAACTGTAGTTCATCACTAATTGCATCCCCACATTTCTTCATCCCAAAAGGGACTGCAAATGCAATTACACTTTGCTTTGATGTCACCAAGCCTTTTACAATTCATTCATTTGTGCAGGAGCTCTCAAGGAGCCATCTGATAAGTGGGGGCTCTGCACAGAACAGACTGGACTGACATTTGTGAAAGCCACAGCAATTGCCCATTGCTGTGCCTCTTCTCTTTGCTTTTTCATCAGTTTCTACGTGCCGAGTTGGCCGCTCACCTCCTGGTAATCCCCTGCCCACCCGCCAAAACACCCCATCAGCAACAGCATCCCTAACAGGCAACAGAAACAGCCAAACTAAAGATAACCTCGCTGTAAGATTTGCCTGGGTTTTCATGGTCCCGTCACTGGCAAAGGGTTTTTTTTAATAGGATTTCAAAGCTTTCGTGTAAGTTAAGTCCATCTTTTGCAGCTCTCATCTGTCTGATTAAAGCTATCAAAGAGGTCGTGCATCTCTGGTGCAGAACACTTAGTGACTTGGCACTGTGATGCCACTTAGACCACATAAGCTTTTGCACAAGGACAATGACAGTCCAGGATCCATGACTGGATCCTTCAGCACATCTAGACAACTTTTAAAGCTTATTTTTAATCACATCATCTGTGCCAACCTGATTTGAAGGACAAAACAGCACCCTTGGCTCCCCTTCACTTTTTTGCCCCCATTCCTCCACCTCAGGTAGCCCAGGAGCACTGTCTGCCCACAACTGCTCCAGGTATGCTCTGCTCATGCCCCGGTGCCTACAGCGCTGCATAGCCAAATGTTTGTTTGATAAAACAAACTGCAACAGTCACCAAATTGGGTAGAGAAAAAGAAACATTTTGGTTTTGCCATTTCCTAAAAAAAATAAAAATTCAAATTGACTTTTTTCTTTTTTCTCCCCTTCTGAGTTGAAATAATTAGGCAATATCCCATTTTTTGGCTGACTGAACTGTCTAGCAAAACACTAAAATGTCTCGCCGATTTTCTCCCGAACAGCCTTTAAGATGCTGGCAATTCAGTCTGCTTTGTCAGCACACTGCACAGAAAGCTATTAAAACCTGGACCTTAATAGCTAATCTCTGCTACCCACTCATGCCTACCCTACAGAGCAGTAACATGACATAAGTACAGTTCCCAGCACTGCAGCAGCGGACAATGTTTAAATTTACTTCACACCTAAAGCAGTAAGGTTTTAATTTTTTTTTTGGCTCATTCTTTACCACACAGCTAACAAGTGCATGTTAGATAAGGCTTCTGCAGGCTATCCAAGGCTCACCTCCAGCTCAGGGTTTTGCTGTTGCTGCTGCTGGCATATGGAGACAGTTTAGATGAAAATGAGCAAATACTGGGTAAAAAACTATTCCAGAAAAAGCTGAATATTTATGGCTTGCAGACAGAAACCTGACTGGCAAGCAAAGGCTTTAGGTAGAGATAAAAAGCATAACAGAAGCAAAACTTTTATTTACGCAGGCTACGCTTAATGAATGCATCAACATTTGCAGATGATTAGAGCCAACCTAAGCGCTTTGTTCTTCCCTCTTGTAATATGAAGTGTATGGAGTTTTTTTTATTATTATTTTTCCATAGTTGCAACTAAAGATAATTTTAGGCTTTTCCAAAAGGCTTATTTCTGTTTATAGCATCCAGATGACAAGCTGGGGACGATATTTGCCTCACTGAGGCATCTGCCTCCTTGACAGAGGGAGAGATAATCACATTGGGTGAAACAGGCTTGGCGTCTGTGACAAGCTTAAGATATCAGAAATGAGAGCATTGCGTCTTGCCCTGGAGTTTTTTTTTTTTGTTTTCTTTTCTTTTTTTTCCTTGAGAAATTCAGCCACATCTCCTGCAAAACGCAGCCAGATTGCAGCACTGCTCTGCTGCCGGCTACAGAAAGGGGGAAGGAGGAGGAGGATGGAGGCAGGGGACCGTTTCGCTTCTGAGCCTGCCACAGTTTCCATTTAATCGCTTGCTTATTTATTTAATTATGGCAGCAACACGAACTTCTGTTCAAATTGCCAGCCTGCCCTTCCTAAAACAATTTGCTGCTCTGAAATTCCTTTCGCTGGATGTCTCTCCCTTCCTCCTGGGAGCAGCACAGCCATGAGCAGCCCCGTCCAGCAGCGGCCGCCACGCTGGACTCAGGCAGGAGCCCTGGGATGCAAAGAGGGGTGCAAGAGAACCACAGAAAGACATCTCCAGGTGCACTGAATCCACAGATCCTAACACACATCCATGCACACCTCGCTGTCTACCCAATCAGCACCAACTTTCAGCTCTCCCTCCTCCCAGCTCCACACTGACTAGATCCTTTCTAAATTATAGATCAAGTGTTCTGCAGTCACAGATCAAATGCTGCACTTATTAGTCAGATCAAGATGCTGCCTCCTCTTTGGAGATGGGCCATTCTATGGTGAAAAAATGACACAAAAGCTACCCTTTCTGAAGCAGACTTCCTCACCCTCTCAACTTACTTTTGCTTCTTGATGTAAATGCTCACAGTTCATGGAAAACTTCTGATAGATGTGACACCCTTAGGGGAATATACAAGAATAAGGGGACATACTGAATTAAAGAATCACATTAATCCATAAGTAATTGCTCTCTGTAGATGACTGTTAGCATAAATATTTTAACCTTCACTGGGGGATTTTTTCCAAGGAAGGATGTCTTCCTTGAATCCATTTCTAAGCCATTGTTTTGTAATGACTTGTACTATGTCCTGAAGAACTTCCCCAACTAGTCCTAACAGGAGTACAAGAACTCTTCAAAATTTAGCGCTAACAAGAATAAGAAAACCCATTTGTTTTCAAGAAAGAAGTCACAGATTTTTCCCCAGACGTAATCCATCGCTCTCTCCTGCAGCTTGTCCTGCACCACGCACCAGGAATGGTGCAATGGACTCAGGGCATTTGCCTTGATCTGGCCAAGGGGCTTGCTGGAAGGTGGGTGACAGGTGAACACTTCCACAGAGATTTCTATAAACAACACATTTCAATCTCATCAGGTGCTGTAGAGGTTAATTTGAGCTCTACACAGTACCAGTGGTTCATACTCAATTTAATCACATCTCTGCCAACTCATTAAGGCTAAAGAAAAAGTGCCAAAATCTACTCTTAGAAAAAACACACATACACTTTCTACTCCAGCTCCTGTAGTCCAAGGGGATTTAAGTCCAAAGCTCTAGAGATGTGAAGATTAAGATGTGACATGTGCATGAAAAATGTGCCAATCATTTTTTGCACTCTCGTCATCATTCAACAAAGAATGACAGGAGAGCAACCCAGCAAAGCCTCTGGGGCCTCTAGTTTTCCCCCTGCAAAGAATGTTCATCACTCCACCTTATTTCTTCCACCTTGTCCACTTGACTTAGGCCAGTGGACACGCAGACAGTGATGTGTGACTTACCCACCGCATGCAATCGATGGGGGAGCCTCTGCTGCAGAATGCTGAGTATTAACACACAGACTCAAACCCAGGGATATCATTGGCCCTCTTTAAATCTATAAAAGAGGTTATAAAAATGGGGAAGCCCCACATACCTCTTGAAAAGCTATCCTAACACACACACCTCCATTTACAATATATTCAATAAAAAAATCAAAATAATTTACTGCAGATCAGTACATAGTAGGAGGTTGTTTTTAGGATTCTCCTAAGTGACCAGCAGAAAAAAACTATTCAAGAAAAGCTGAAAAAAATAAAAGAACATCAGTAAAAGATGAGATGCAAAATCAGAAGCCCAGAGCAGACAATTTATACTGCCTAAGTAATTGACTCTGTATGACAATCCTGGTTTGCTTGTGGCATACTATGGTGCAGAGCTGGAACAGACACCTCCATATTCAGCTACTTGAGGGTCTCCTCCCCCCCTTACCATCTACCAGCAGTCTCACAATTAAACTGGAGATCAGCAAAATGTCGGGAAGCCACCACTGCCTTACCCACTGCACAGCCAGGAGCAGACTTGGAGCCCCTGTTCCCGGGCGTATTTGTGGGTTGTGGTTTGCATATTTGGCCATTCAAGCTAACAGCAAGTTTCAATAACCATCAGCACGTCTCAGCAGGCAATACAAGCTGTGATGCCTCCAAGCTGTTAAGATCCATGCTGGAAATTCACTCCGTGGATATCATGAAAACTCAGCAGAACAATTACAGAATTATTAAGAGAAAGAAGCAACAGCTCTGGGAATTGATGTGGATCCAGGTGGGAATTAAGGTTGTCAGTGACAGAGTTATTGTTCAGGAGGTGATGGGCAATGCATAAGACACAAGAGTTTGTACCTGTTTTTAACGCCTATCCTCTCATGAGCTGCAAGAAGAATACACAGGAGTTGCCTTCAGTGCTTTGGTGGCTGTTCTTGCTTTCAGTAGTTTAAGACAAATAACCAAGCCCAAACGCCCTCCTCCACCCTCAGTCTGACACGAAAGGTCATTTTCGACCACTGTTTGCTCTCAGTGGCTTCCATGCTGGATGCTGAGGTTCCTCTTCCATCCCAGAGGAGCGCTCCCCAAGCATCTCCTTCCCATCCCCAGGCCACTACACCCCTTGAGAGGCAGAGAAAGCCTTGCACCTGCTCACTCTTCCTTCAACAAGTTTCTAAGCTCTCACATCCCTGTAAAATCCTGACTTGCCACCTCTTCTTTGCTGAATCCTTGTCACTTATGTGTTTTCCTGCTTTTTTTTCCTCCTCAGACTCCTTTCACTCTTGGTCTCTACATCTGACCCAGAACACAACCAAAGGGATATACAGAAAGTACCTGTCAGAAGATGAATGAAAACATTCAACATTTTTATTTTTTCTTCTTTAATTGAAGTCTTTCCAAGCAGCTAGACGCTACCTGCAAAACATTGGCTTAGCTGCAAACCTCGGTGGTCTGTGAAGCAGAGTAAGAGACAGATGGAGAGTACAAAGAGGGAAATACTCTTTTGAACCAGCCCTAGGTCAAAGTCAGAGAACTTCCATCTAACCTGATGGGCCTGGTCGGTGCCCCCAAAGCAGGGGGTTACTCCCATTGGTACCCATTTGTCACCTGGGGGATTCCTCATTAGTCCAAGGCCACTCACTCTCCACCACTCCTACAGCTGACATAGGGGTACACATTTATGAAGACGGTGAAAGCAAATGAGATAGACCATATTTTTAATACACAGAATTTAATCTTTTCTAATTTGATCTATGGCTCTGATTTGCTTGCATATGCAAAATTGCAGGTGTTGGTTCAGTTTTAGCCCCATTCCTTTCTTTGCTTGTCATTTAGTTCCTAGTCTTTTGCAAAATATTTTCCCATCTGTGAAGCACTCTCCCAGTACACCCTCACATCTGACATGTCTGCAAATGCAAACCTGATAGCCCATTTCCCAAAACAATTTCAGACAAATTTCCCCAGACTGTCTCACAGAACCTGACTCACATGCCAAAAGGAACAATTTTCCCACCAGCTGGTTTAAACTTGCCTTACCTCTAAATTTTATCCTCATTGCCTTCATAAGCTCACTATGATACGGATGTACCAGCTACACCATAAGTTAAAATGTACTTTTATATGATCTGAGCATAACATGGTCCCAAAGGGTTTGCCTAAGTGAAGCCGACTCAGCACAAAGTTTAAGTGAAGATTTTCTACCAACCTTTCTCCTAGTTTTAGTCTCTGAAATTCATTGTAATCTCATGTTGAATTAAAGAGTCCACATGCCTTCCAAAAATCACATCTGATTCAGGAGTTTCACAGCTGCTGTTAATTTTTAGTTTTATGAAATTGGTGCCTTTTAAGCACTTCAGCCTCTTCAGCAATTCTTTCTTTATTCTTTAAACCCCTGACAAAGTCAAATTACAGACTTGCTTTTCCCATTAACCATAGGTTATTCAACAATTCTATGGCCTCTAGTCAAGAACTGTTGACAAAAGTGTTTTGCTCACTGTCATTCTCATAATCTCCATTCAGCTTCAAAGAGGGTTACTGGGCTTCTTCCAGTTATCTTCTGCCATTTCTTCCATTTGCGCTGAGTTATCCATTGCTTTTTGCCACTCTTGACCTTTTCTTATTCTCCTCTTGCAAGTTATTATTTTCTTGTTCCACTTCCATTCTGATATTGCATAATATTTTTAATACATCAAATAGAAACCTCTATGCCATTATATATAATCAAGAGGAGCCTATCATAAGCAAGCCAAGAAATGAAAGAACCTGGAAAGGACATCTCTCTCCGTTGACTCGTCACACTATTTGACTAGGCAAAGATGAGGCCTGTGCTCCCTGGTAGAAGGCAACTATCACAACCATACCACACCAAGATGAAAAGACTAATTGCTTTAAAGCCTCTGCTTCGGTAAGTTGTCACACGTGATATGCTCTTTCCCCTAAGGACAGGCTCACTTTAGCCTGGTAGCCCCACACCAGCACCACATACACAGCTGCTGATATGCAAAGGACACATAGGATGACATGACCATGGGCAGGGCCATGTTCCTTGAGGAGCTATAGCTCACTGCCATTAAAATTGAGAGGTCCCCCTGGCCACTCCCAGTTATATGTTCAGAACTGGCATGCCAATGGTCAGGATTATTTTAACATCTATCTCTTGCTATGTGGTGGTTTTGCAATTGGAAAGGATCACACAGTCTGATGCAAATTTAAGTCCTATTTCATGTTGCTGTACAATAGGGCAGGCTGTTGCTCAGTTTGCTTTTAAGCAAAAAACTGACTAAAAAATTTCCTTCCAAACCATTAATTCAGAAATGTAATATGGCTAACAACTGCACTGAGTCATTAAAGCAATCTGATGGAGGCTGCACTTGTTAAAGCAGCTACCACTGATATTCCTAGGACTGCAGCCCTGCCTTCAGACACCGTCAGGGACGACCTACTGTGCTGGATGCTGCTTCTGTCACAGGAAGACTTCACAAAAATAAGAGAATGGAGAACTCCGATTTGCTTCAGCCTTGAAATATACTCAGTCAAAAGAATATTTAAACCTTTTTATTCACTTTTCTTAGGTTATTTCTCCAGGCAGCACTATGAACACTGTCATGCAGGACTTCATGATAGGTTTTATCTGTATACTCTTGACATGTTTGATGGCAAAGGTGGTTTAGAAGTATAGGAAAGAAAATAGAGGGGAAAAAAAAAAAAACGTGCATGTGCCACACTTGAAACGCTAACAACTCAGATGCGACCTCAGTGTGAAGCTCAGGCTGTCGTCATAAAAAAAAGCTGTGGCTAAACAGCTGCCACCCCAAGGTGAAGAGAAAAAGCTTTCAGTGCTTGTTTCTTATATAAAATAAAAATGACACTAAAAGAAGGTGCAAAAAAAGAAAAAAAAAATCAGAGCACTCTTCTGCTTTTGAAGTACCTTTAAGTTGAGACATTTGCAGGTATTCCAGTCATCAGGTTCAAAGGCATTAAACCCAGTCCTTGGACTAGATGATAATGTTTCAGTAGCTGGATGTGAAGCACAAGGCCTTGAGCAAGACTAAACACAGAGTTCTCCATCACAGAAAGTATATAGCTCAACACAAAGCAGCTTGGATGTCTTAACATGCTTTTTATTAGAAGTGCTTGGTTCTTAACAAAAGCAAGAGAAGAGGAACAGACTTCCGACCCTCTGGTGCACATGAAAGTTAACTGCCTAAGGAAGAAATGAGTCCATGTGCATATCTGCTGTTTCTTAAACAAAACCTGTTTGCTGAAGCTCAGGTATATGCTCAGCATTCGAGGATAACTGTCCCTGACGGCACCGCAGCCTCATAGCTGGCTGGTGCCTTCGTTAAGTACTTCTCTATGAATTAGCTTGGAGATCACACAAGGTCACTTTGCTAGGCTTAGATATCTTAAAACTTCAAACCACGGTGTCTCTTGACAACTGAGACATAGCACAGGGAGAGGAGCCAGGTGTGTGCACAGAGAAACCCAGCATGGGCACCACTACCTCCCTGGCCCCAAACACAGGCCACAGCTCTCACCCGAGCTAAAGGTAACTCCATTAGCCAAAAACAACATCTCCCACGCCCTCTCTGTAGGCTGGCCAATCTCACCATCTCTTCCAAAGGCTGTACATCAGGCTCATACTTGCTCTCCTTCACTGCCCAAAATAGATGCTTCCTTTTCCTGCCATGTATTCATAGAAAGTGATTGGGTTTCAATGGGACTGCTCAGAGAAAACTAAGGAGAATTTGGCCCAGTATCTTGATATCTGACAACACTTCTAAAACTCCTTTTCAGTCCTTATTTAGAAAGCCTCCTGGGTAACCTGCTAAGTAATGAATATCTCTCTCTTATTTTGCTGCTATAACAAGAATAAGGAATATGCTGCTTGGTAGCTACAGTACTAGTAAGTGATGCAGCAGGGTTTTAGCAACTACATAGATGCACCTGGACAGCCTCCTGAACACACCCCTTGTCCCAAAGGGCATTTGATCAGTGCCTCACCACATCAACTGGCTCACCATTCTTGTATCATCATCCTGAAAAATTCTATAAAATTGCACATCACCTTGATAAAGGGTCCCAAACGCATAGTCCAGTGATATGAAATACTTGGTGAAACCTCTCGGTCTCCACCACACTTGTCATGCATTTTCAAACCGAATGGCAAAGAGGAATCCTGCCTCCTGTCATACTGCCATGAGCCACACTGAAGGGCTTTTTCTAGTGTCCTGGGGTCTCCAGATGCACATCAAAAGGAACCAAGTTGGCAGAGATGGTACACAAGAGCCAAAGCAAAGTCTCTACCAGAAGAGTCCTCAGCTACACTGGAGAGTTTTCATCCTCCAGCTCATGCACAGAGAGCAGGACGAGCTCCAAGAGCAAAGGCCACAGAGCTTCATGAGTGTCTCTAGGCAATATTCTCCAAATTACTCCAAGTGCTAGACCACCAAGTGCTTGCTCGGATACTGCAGCAGATGCGAATTCAAAGCACCAGATATGAGCCCTGGAACAATGCAGCTAGCATTTGTTATAAACCCAACTTCATTTTAATAAATGCTCTACTAGCAAGGCAGCTACTTTTTTCTTTAAGCTCAGTTTTAAAAAGTTTCTTATTGGTATTAAATTATAAAGTTCACTTGTAAAGTTTCCTCTGTTCATGTCAACTAAAGTTATGACCATACCTTGGTTCCACATTCCTCAAACTTCTTGCCCAAGAAAACCCATGTAATTTAGGTTAGTTAACTGTTCCTGTTTTATTTCTGTATGCACTTATCTGCTAGATATTAAGGTGTGAAAAGAAATAAATCAAGAAGAAAACTGAAAATCAAGAAGAGCGGCTGAAAATGCACTGTACATTACAGTAGTAAAACTTTGGTCCTGCCTCAGCAAAACCTATGAAGAAACTTCCAACATATTTAACAGTTTAGTCACTGGAGACAGTGGACATTGTCCACCTTCCCTATACCAGGTCCTATACTTTTTATGCCTGATACCGTAGTCACTTGACCACATTTAGAAAATATCAGTGTAATTAAGTAAAAGGCTAAAACTCAAAGGTGAAACTGGAAGCAGGTAGGCTACTTACAAAAACAGGCTAGAGATGAGCAATTCTGCCTCCAAATAGCTGCACAGCAAGTATTCAATTCATGATTCCAAGAAGAATTTTCCCCACCCACACCAACCCTGAGAGTGAAGGAAACACTTGGAAAAAAATGGAACACAGTGTTCAAAACACCAACAGCACAAACGCAACAGAGACATGCCTTCCAGATCAGCAGCACAGCCAGGACCCATCCAGATCGCATCACCACCAAGGGGATTCATCTTCATAATGTCCACAGGGCACTTACCACATCAGCATTATGTTTCTAGCTAGAGAAATGTTCTCCAGTCTGCAGTTCTTTTTAGCAAAGCTGAAGAAATCAGCATTGCTCTGAAGCCCACGTTACGGATGGAGTGCCATTGGACTCATGAGAGGTTGATTATGGAGGGGTTATATTCATTAAAACAAACTAATGAAACACATTGTGCCTGAGCCAAGGATTCTCTCTTCAGAGAGCATTGAAAGAGAGAAAAAAAAAAAAAAAAAAAGGCAGTGGTATTTAAAAAAAAAAAAAAAAAAACACAAAATAAGGGTCCGCAATCATCAGCTTTTAACAGGCTGTGTCACCAAAGTGTTGTTCCAAAGCATTAGGGCTGCCAACAGACTCGCTGGAGGAACCTCTTGGTGCCAGAGCACACCACGAAGGGCTGAAGCCACCCTGTGCATGGTCCGATCCGAGCACGCTGCTTGCAGTGGTTGGTCTTGGAGGAAATAAACTGGGGAGATAGGTAGCAGAGCCCTGAGACACACGCTGAAGGAAAACAAGGTCTGGGAGGACAGGGCAAAGAGCCCGGCAGGTTGGCCCAGGTCACCCTGTTTTTGTCACCTTTTTCTCCCACACAGGAGGAGAGGAACAAAAAGCATCAAGTCTCCTATCCTGGCTGGACTTCTACCTTCTGCCCCTTTAATCATTCTCAGACTCAAACCATGGGGAAAAAACAACAGCACTGGACACCTTGGCTATCACCACAGATTATCCTCTGCACACGTGGTCCTTTCCCACATGGGCTCCAGCTTGGAGCTGCACTAGGACCGCTACAGGCTCTACTCATGCACCAACTAGCAAATGGACAGTGCACACCTTAGCCAAAAAGCAGCTGACAGGCCAAGTCACATCCCCACATTGCTTCAGTGCAAATAAATACTCAAGCATACACCTGGGCAGCGCTCTGGAGCTTCCTGGAGGGGGGAAACCTGAGAAGCACCAAAAAAGCTCTAGGCAACATATTTGTCCTTCACCCTGGCTGCAGACTTTATAATAGCCTGCATTGCTCCTGGTAATTTTTAATGAGTTGATGTAAGCCAATTGCACTTCCTTCCCTCTTAATGAGAATCCTAAGAAATATCTGTGCAGGAATAAAAGCCTCATAAATGGAGGAGCTACATGCCCATGATTAGAGTTAGGGGAGCCATCTGTTTCTTTACAGTCATGCACATCTCAGACAAAAAGTACACACACAGCATATGTCATTACTTCCACTCTCCTAATAGAAAATATTTGTCATGATTCCCTCCCACAGGAGTACAGGAAGCTCCACCACCAGCTTGCAATCCTGCAAAATCTGTACAAGCAATGTATTTAGACAGCTTTTTTTTCTCTCCTTTCTCTTCCTCTGTGGACTCAGCACTGCTGTTCATGCCTCTGTGAGCCCTTTGCAAACATTTTCTATGAGATCTATAGCTTTGGAGCGACTTGCAGAATGCTGCCAGCTACAAGAACTGCACTGTTGAGCTCTGCACATATAGTCATGTCTTCCCATTTAAAAACTAATTTAGGAAATGAAGCTGTTCATTGAATGATATATTATGTCAATGCATCGCAGCTTGCAATTTTTTCTCCTCCTCGATTTCCAAATTGCTCCGACAAAAGCAAACCAATAAAAATGCACCAAATATATCTAAATATACTCCTCAGCACCAACTTGCAGGCAGTTACAGAAGCAATTAGTGCAAAGATTCCCACGCTCCCTCCTCTCCAGGGGTAAGGAGCTCTATTCCCTCCTCCCTCTGCTCTTCATCATATACGTAGCCTACCAGAGATGCAAGAGCCGGAGATCATAGTTCAGGATAACACATCTACACAAACAGCACGTCGCTATGATCTTGGTCGTATCATATTTACCAAAGTGACAACGACAAAGATGTGTATTTATGAAGTGCTCAGAAGCGCTATCTGTGGCCATAGATATTCCCCAAAACACTCGTCTGGAGCCCGAGAGCCTCTTCTAAGCCAGCTCTTGGAAATTAAGAGCAACAGACCCGGCGCGTGGTCTTTCATGTCAGCCCTCTCGTGCTGCACGTGCAGACGCTACTGAGCCTTCTTGCATCACCGTGGCTTTTGGGTGCATCCCACCTCCACTTGAAAGGCTTGCTCTGAGTTTTCAATTAAACATCTCCTGCTGTTCCCAACAGCTCTTCCCCTTTACAGCATGTTCAATCAGCATCTAATCAAACGAAACACAGGATCTCTAGGACAATTGAAATAATTAGTACTTCTTTAATCTAACCAACCACTCCAACCTGAACATCTTGTTATGAAGATGTACATGCTCTCTACAAAAGCAGGTCCTGTTGGAGGCAAAAGCAGCATGGAACATGTAAGAGCCTCAAACGTCCCAGCGATGCTACCCCGGACCACAGGCCGGGATGCACAGGAATTGCCATCAGGAGGCCACCACCACCACACCGAGGGTGGCATTAGCTCCCTGGCACCTCTGGGAAGCTTCTGCCTTTCTCCCGCTAACTCATCCCTGCCAGACCTGCTTATCCCTAGAGACTACTCAAAAAGAGAAAAAAAACAAAACAAAGTTAAAAGTTCTCAAAAAGCCCTCTGAAAAGGCATAAAATTCTTCCATTTAAAACATCTGCACCTGTTTTGCTGCTTTGCCATGGTTCAAACAGTGAAAAGTTCAAGAGTGTACCTGCCAGGCCACCAAGGCACTGGGAAAGCATTTCTTTAGAAAACCAGAGTAGCTTAATTTAAGCTTGTCTGACCTGGGATGTTACCCTCACTCTCAGTTATGGAAAACCTTTAAATAGGAACACTGAAAAAAAAAAAAAAAAAAAAAGTAAAAAAATTTGCCTGGGCCCTTAGCTTTCTCTACAGACAGGAGTGTTGTTGATGTATGCTATTTATCAGCAGCTCTAAAAAAATTTTTGAAACTAAAATACTCTGCAGCTGAGAATGGAATACATTTCCTTCACCCATTGTGCTGTCGTGCACAGATTATCTTTCCTGTGCACAGACATGCATTTCATTATTCACAATACTCCGTCTGACCCTGAGGTGTTTGGCAAATTCTTCATGTCACCTCAGTAAAAGACACCGTCTTCCTATTGTCTCTCTGTATTCACTTTTCTTGACATTGTTTTCCTGCATTATTATGCAGGACTGTCCACTCCGGTGCTTGGACACACCAGCTTATACAGCAGCCCATACCTTTGTCTTGACCATCTGTGGAGTATCTTACCCTTAATTCAAATAGTTTAGTTTGCTTTTTTAAATTCATTGATCCTGACTAAAACAAACAAACAAAAAAAACTTCTAAACAGAATCAGGCTCAGACTTTGCTTTACCAACTGCTGCTGCTGAGTGAGACCGAGCCATGAATGTCGCTGTCCTCGACGAGCAGCTCCACGTTGCAACCTTCCAGCAGCCCAGCTATGGGAACAGCAGCTCCCTGCATCTGAAACCTACCAGAGAGGCAGGAAAACCCACAGCTGTGCTGTGATTTATTGCCAGATAATCATTCACCCGCCCAAACTGGCAGATCTGCACAGACATACTAGCTACATGAGGCTACCTTAGAGCTATATTTTTTCCTCTGTGCATGCCTGATACATTAGGTAGCACCAAAAGGAAGCAGGGACTAGTCTGTGTGGATACAAAGAGCAGGGCACTTTGCCTAGAGCATAGTCACACTGTTTTGGATCTGCCGTTTTGCAAACATGAAGAGAACATGGTATTCGGGGCAGGATTTTGAAGTGCAGCATATGAATATATGTACATGGGTGTATGGAACAGATGTACTAATGGCCACAGAGAATTGGTTAACAGGACCTGACAAGCAGCAGTCAACAACAGAGCAGGAAGAACAATCTTAATGCAATTCCCGCTGTATTCTTCAGCTCCAAAAAAAGCAAAGCAAATGCACTCAAAAAGCAGCGTTAAGGCAGAACCCTGAGAAAACCCAGTAACTGGAAACAATTCACTCAAATATTCCTTTTCTCCTGATCATGAACTGAATGTTAGTGGACCAAAATTTTTTTTTTTTTTTTTTTTTTAATACAAATCACCACCTCTTTTTGTGAATCCATGAGGCAAAGCTTTTTGAAGAATCTGATCAAGTTCAGTCTCTATGGTTCAGCGTGCACATCACACAGTACTGGTCTGATCCATAACATCTGACCAAATTCCACACAAAAAAAACTTGCTCCATTTTTCAACATACGAGCAGAAGTGGAACATTTTTCTTAGAGCATAACATGAAAAAAGTTAGGACACCCTTTGCCATTCCCACTGTCATTCATTCCACGAATGCACTGCTATTTAGCTATGTACAGACAAACCTTATGTAAAAATAACTGAGTTAAGCCCTTGCTGAAGAGGAGCGAGGTGTAACCCAGATTTATTGACATTTTAGTTGTCCCTGTATGCAATTTCCATGTCATACTGCCTTCTAACAATTACAGTCTAATAAAGAGTAGGTAGACAAATGCATCCATCCTGAATACCCTGCACCTACACAAGGAAAATCTCTCATCAAAACATTAATGAAAACTAAAATTAATTATATATACATTATCAAAAAAGCAAATGCAGAGGACAAGGGTGGGTGGAAAAGCTCAACATTTAGACACAAAAGAAAACAAAAGCAAAAACAAAGAGTCAGTGAAGTATGTAATGGAAAATGTTTTCCAGCTTTTGAGCATACTTACTTGCACACAGACTGTTTTTTTTCCTCTAATCTTTAGCTTCCCTTTCACTACTTCTCTGCAATAGGGGTTTCACTGTGCCAACAGAGCAAACTCTGGCAGAGAAAGCCCTCAAATGCATATGCACCAACACAGCAGCAATAGCACTGTTCTCTCCTGGCAGAGAAGTAAAAATCAGTGACTGCTGACTTCTTTTTTCCAGGTACTAGCACGTTCTCCCGTGTACTCCCTATTTCCCATGCTGGCTCCCATCAGGAGCTCCCGGGCCTGCAAGTCTTGTCCCTGAGCTCGCAGTCACTGGAGCCTAACCCATCTCTAAGCGACACCACTTAAAACCACCGTGCCAAAAATCTCTTTCAAGTCAATTCAATCTCTGGCTTTGCAACACATTGCCAATTAAACAATGGAACTACAGGGAGGGCTAAACCCAGACATAAAGGTTATTTGTTTGAATAAAGGTATTTTAAATGATACTATTAGGAATTGCACATGATACAGAACTAATCCGCAAGCTACCTTAGAATTCTGCATGAAGGACAACATATAAACCCAAGAGCTAGGGCGAGTATAAAATAGCAGCAGCCTCTGATCCGTGCAAACCTCGGAGGCCACGGCTCTCCCAGCCTTCCGCCTCGCTGGCCCGTTTTGGAAGAAAAACAGTTTGCTGAATGGCAAACTGATAACCAAGTCACCAAGTATCCATAGGACAAAGTCTGGCATCAATACCAGAATTATTGGCAACCCTCCCATCAGCATCAGCACAGAACCCATTAGCCAGGTGGTCCACAGGGACAAGAACCTCATCTCAGGAGGTGGCCTCCAGCACAGGTTGGGGACCATGGGGAAGTCATCACACATTCGACCCATGTGGCAGGGATCCAGGCTCAGGTTTCTTCTGGCCATCAATTCTGCTCCCTTTTTAGATACTCCCTGACAAAGCAGTTTTATTAGCCAGAAGCTATCCACAGCTGTGCTAATAAATGCTATGCATTAACTTATTTCTATTTATTAGCCCTCTTTTCGCAGACATAGGGGTTATTTAAGACTTGGAAGTAAAAAAAAGTAATTATTCACTCATGGAGGGAAATGTCAGTAAATCAAGACCAGCAAAGGAAACCAGGAATATGCCAGAGCTTTTTCTGGATTCTTCCACCGCTTTTCAACTAGCAAAGGCAGCAACGAAGCACGAGTGCAGACATACGGACGTAACTGTCAGCTGTGACTTGCAAGTTTTGAAATGCTCTTTTTAATACTCTCTTTATAGGGAGAAGAAATCATCTGACAAGCACAATTCTTCATCATAAACCTGAAGCATCTACAACATAAAAGTCTCATGGCCCCAAGCTGCTAAATCAGCCAGCCCAGCTGCAATCGCGGCATCAGGGAATAGGGCTAACACACACATCTGACTGCTTTATGCGTCACACCTGTTCTGCAGATCGGTCCCCGCGATGTTACCTGCAGGATACAGCAAACAGGAGAACAGCAACTTGTCAGGAGAGGTACACAATTAAAATTTAAAGCTCAAGACGAACAACAGAGAGGAGCTGCTCAAGCAGGAGACTCCTCTGCTATATGGCGCAGCTTGGGGGAAACATTTGAGCATAGGTGTGTATTTAGTTGGAACATGTCAAACCATCCACCAGTTTTACAGAATAAGCAGCATTCTCAATGAAAAGTATGTCAGTAATCAAGCGATACTCTTACAAGAACTTTTAGCTTTACAAAACAACGTTGCATCTCCACCACTGCACGTCTGATCAGGTTTCATCTCTACTGAATTTATTCTAAAACACTTTTTCAGGATGACCATAAAAGCCTAGATGTACAACAGGTTTTAGTAACGTGAGGAAAAAAAGCAGAACAAACCTCCAGCTTTCATGCAAAACTGACCTGCTTCTGATAATCTGAGACATGAACACAGCATGATCTAATCACACAAATTTGTTATTACATGGTCATTCAAATGACATCAGTTTCTTTGCCTCGTTGCTTTGAACAGTACAAAAATCAGACTGCATTAGATGCTGGTCATTCTGGACACCAGCTAACACATACTTCAGACCTGAATACTTCAGGCACATTTTATTATATGCCCAAAATTTGTTGTTACACAGAAAATAACCATCTTGAAAACTGTATCAATACCAAGTTTGAAATATATCTAAAAGGTGACCGAAAATTTAGAAATGAACATATAATGGGTTAATTTTGTATCAGAGCAGTCTGAGGTGTTGCACTGGCATTTCTTTTCCAGCATGATTTACCATTTGAACTGTGATTTTGCTTGGTGTTTCCATGTCTCCTATTCCCATGCGTAACTGGTCATGCTTTAGTCCACTGCTCCTACTGGAAGGATGTGTCAGGGTGCTCCGTCTCAGAAATCCAACCAGTAAAAAATAAAAATAATGATAATAAATATGGAAAATAGAGTACTAGTAACAGAAGGGCTAAAATTAGTTTCTCATGAATTTTCTCCTTTACTCATAATTGAATTGATCCTCCAGTCAGGCAGACAGTGATCTTACCTAAATCAATAAGTCTGCGCCCAAAAGGCAACAGAATTAGGCCATATACAACTATAAAAGTGTAGAGAAAATTACATTAAATAAGTACTATCATAATTAAGGACTGAATGATACAATGGCAGAGTTGTTCTGACCTATGCTGCTGAGAGCACAGGGTGTACCTGTGCTGCAACTTCTGAATTGGTGATATAAATGGTATTGGCAGTGACTTTCACGGATAAAGCTCAGAAAACCTAAGTGGCAGTGACGGATCTGTAAATAGAGAGACATTTTCACCACAGCTTGAAGAGCAAGGCCACATTATAACATATACATATTAAGCTCTGTGGCCTTACATACATAGGCAGAGGGACCCAAGCAAGCTCCTTGCATGAAAAACAGTAGGACGCTTCCTTCTCAAAGAGCCACCCCAAACCTGCCTGCTTCTGTATAGATCATTATGAAACAAAAAGCTACCCCTATTTCACTATGCAACAAAGCACTTGTGAGTCTGAGCATTTACAAAGAGGAAATGGCAATTGCAGCAACTCCTCTTCTTGAAACCAAGGGCAAATGGGAGCCCTGGGCTTTCCGTCCCAGTATAGCACTGCTTTCCAGAGCACCCAGCAGGACTGATGGACAATCCTGCAGAGCCGGTGCACATTGCGGAATACAACTTCCCCTCCTCCCCTCTCTCTCTCTTTAAATACCAAATACATTAAGTAGAAGAATATTAAGTATACTTAGGTTAGCTGTTTTAACTATGGCAGACAGGGCACCAAGATTTCCCCAGAGTACTGCAAATACCTATCTTGCAGTACCTGAAATAATCATAAAATTTATAATTAAGTTGAAACCTAGCATGGGACATAGTCCTAAAGCAGTTGGAGCCTTGAAATCTGACAAAAGCAGGAGGAGAATCCATGGAGATTCTCAGGGAATCCAGGAGATTCTCAACAACAAAAGACTGCATTGGCTTAGAATGAATTTCCCATTTACAACAAACCTGTCATTCATAGCTCCCACTTTCAAATCATTTAATAGTTGCTGATACATAGTAAAAACAATCAAAACAGAAAATTTCACCTTTGTTTTTTCCTCCTCCCAAAAATAGTTGTAAAAAAGAAAAATATATTTGTAATATTAGAGACTTAAACCAGTAGATATTTAACACTTGTTTTAAGTGCTATTAGCTGTAACTTAAAGAGCAGAGAAGAAATTCTTGTCCCACCCCTGCCCTGAACTTGCACTTCAGTTCATTAATCAATCAATCCATGCCTTAATTCAAACTGAGGGTGCTCAATCCTATCATCAGATTCCATAAGCCTTGATTATAAAATATTAGTTCTGAACCGCTGCTGCTAAATTCAGTTAATCCAAATCAATACACTGAAGTTTAGAATATCTGGCATAAAAATACAGTATGTGTCTTTAAACTGCCTAGGCATTGGCCTTGGTATTAAATATATTTTTTAAATACATTTTAAAGTTAAATATAAAAGGAGGCCTTTCCACTAAGAAGCACCAATATTACTACAGAACAAACAGTGAAATCTAGTCTAATTTTCACGTGCTTCACTGAGAAAGTGCCAGAGGTAACAAAGTCCCTTTGCACAACCCCACCTGCCACGGAAAAGACAGCCACGTTGAGAAGGATCTATTCTTAGAGGGATGCTAAAGGTCATCTAGCTAAGGCCCCTAGTCATGCAATGCCAGCTACACATTAAGCTTTAAGATGGTTTTGAACAAGGAATTTCCTACATAGTAAATGGCATTTTTTTTTCCAAGACATTAGGTATTTGCAAGTTCACCTTCAATAAACAGAGCCAAAAGTGCTCTCAGGAAAAAAGAAATGGCACAAACGCAACTCGGGCAGGAACTGGAAAACGGCAGCCTTGGGAAGCCGGAGCCTCTGGAGCACCTTCAGGATCCTCTTGCCACAAGAGGGAATCAACTTTTTTATTTATTTTTTTAGGACAATACTGGATTTTTAAAGTTCTTGAAGAAACACTGATATTTTATATAGTATGGAGGATGCTGAAGAACCAGAAAAAAGCCAAGTTCTATGTATACAAAGGTAAAACACTGGTTTAATATACATGGCCACACAAAACACCCCTTCGACAAGGAGTTGAGAGCCTGAGTTCTCATAGCTGCACAAGAGCAGGAATAATGTGTTCTTAGGCTGCCCACGTAAGTGATACGCAGCGATACGGAGCAGCTGCATTTCTCCAGCTCTGCGCAGTACTGGCAATCTCAAGACAAACTCATCTAGGACTTGCTGAGCTGCCTTGTCACAAAAACAATGGTCAACTCAAGGCTCTACTTGAAGCAACATCCAGCACATGCAGGCAGACCTATTTAAAGAAGGATGCCATCTGTTCACTAAAAAAAACAAGCAGGACATTTGGCTGAATGATTTCAAAGGCTGAATTTAGCGGCTGGTGAGCCAGGCACCGTGTGAACCGGGAGATGAAGCCACAGCCATGCTGCACACCTGGCAGATCAGAGCCCCAAAATCAGGGGCCATCCTTGGAGCACAGATGTGCAGCAATGGCTATGACTACCCACGTAGCTGTACCTATGTACTGGTAGCCCACAAGAGGAGGGAAAAAGACCTCCAGGTCTGTAGAAATCAAGTCCTCAGTTTGTTCAACCTGTCTCCTTGCAGCTGAGACATACGGTGATATGCTGATGTACATGATAAAAGAATGAGGCCTGGAGATACATATGCACTATTTATCCCTTGGGCACTTTCAAATAAAATTGTTACCCACTACCAGTTTTCACCCACGGTGTCTAAGCTGAAATAGTTACTCAATCTCCTCTGATGGGGTTTTCTTTGGAGGGATAGACTAGACCAGAGAATTTTAAGAACCATCTTCCTCCTGCACAGCAGGCCTTCCTGTTGACAACATAGGTGTTCAACCATCTCTGCCAGTCCTGCAAGTCAACAGCATCCCTAGGAGCCAACACTTGAGGAAGAGCAACCCTTGAGAGGTGGCCAACTAGGATCGCTCTACACAAGAAAACTGGCTTGACTTCTATCCTGAAGGCAATTTGCTAGATGGCATGAAAATGAAATCCAGTTTAACTCAGGTATTTCAATGACTATTAACAGCCAGAGCTTTTTGACCCAGGAACAATCACAGTCCTAGCAATGGGATGAGCAATGACAAGGAAGCTTACAACTATCAATATTCAGCATGGGCTAAGCAGAAATAGCTCACCGTAGTGTAAGTCAAGGCATATTTGCAGATAAGCGTGTCCAGATTAGTAGGGGTGTTCATTTCATGTTGTACCTTGGAAAATAAATCTGTAAAGCAAACCCGTAACAAATCAGAACATTGAGTTTTGACACATCTAGAGGAAAGAACAGCAGGAAAAAAAAGACAAAGGAACAAAACAAACTTTGCAGCCTGACACTGCACACTCAGGAGCCTTTCCAGCTGGAACTGAACCAGCTGACACCAGCCAGAGGAGAACCCAATCTGTTCTCTTTCAGAGACTGCACATCTCACAGAAGCAAAAATGTTGTCCTTGAAGATGCTAGATGTGACTTTGAAGGCATGAGGACAGAGCGGGACTGTCCTCTGCACAGCTGCAACGCAAGCAGGCCACCACTCCATAGGCACAGGGGAAGGCAGACTGCAATTAGACAGTCTACATGCAGCGGAAAGACACACAGCGCAAACCAGACAGATCTATAGCACTTCCTAGTCTCTGCCATGCTGTCAAGGAGCACGTCTGCTCAACAATAAAATGCTCATTTTACATAATAACTGCTTTCATGAGTTGTTCAAACCATACAATGCAGAAAGCAGGCCAACAAACTGCAATGAATCTTAAATGCTTTCAGTGACACTGGAAAGAAAAACAGTGCTTTCCCCATGCTCTTCTCAGAGGAGGAAGGAAAGGGAAAGAGAACTAAAGAAATCTAAGCAAAAGTTACAGTTTTGTGCCGCGTTTCTTGCTTCACTGTTTCTATTTGACATTGTCCATGGCACAATGACAATGAGTTTATGTTAAGCAAAAGAGTGGTGGGAACAAGTTACTAGTATTATCTTCTCTCCTACATTTCCGCAAGTCAAAGCCACTAATGTGCCACAACTTTTGGCCCCGTTATTCAGGATTGGCCTTGCTGCTCTTTTATCGCTCTGTTCAGTTTTAGACATACCAGGCACCAAGCAGCAATTTCCTTCACAGATCAGATAGTTCAAGTCACACAAAAGTGTTCACCGCCATTGGGATGATTTGCCGAAAGGATTAGTCCTCTGCATCCTCAACACAGACACTGGACTTCCTGGCTCCAGTTTTATGACAGGTAGTAAATGAAGTAATGAAGTACAAATGAGGTAATAAAGTGAATACAAATCATTCATCTCAGGAAGGTCTGGCTCAGCCCAATTAAAATAATGTCTTAGAGGCACTAGAGTAACATATTCTACCTATGGAAAGATGCTTCTGTGAATAAGCCCTATGATCTCTACTCTCTCCGACTACATCGCTGCATATTTTTGGCTCCAATATAATAAGATATAAAAAAGCACTAATAACTTTCTAGTAAAAAAATATTTAATGATAGATGTAATGAGTCTCTACCCACAAACTGCTGTTCCTGAAGGAAGTTTACTTGAAATCAAGACGATCGCCAGCAATAGTAAGAAATACTGAAGGCGACAAGGGTCCCCTCTCCCTGGTCAGACTGGGGCCACGTCCATCCTTCCTGCATGAGTGAGGTCCCAGGACTCACCGCTGTGCATTTATCTGCCAGCATCCACCGCGCTATAAAGAATGAATTAAAATAAAGAGGATGTAAATCCTCAACACTCCCTCAGTACAAGCCTTCCACATCACTCCTCTTTGTCACGTCCTCAGCAGCACTTTCCTCTAGAGTTAAATCAGAGGAATAAAAACATTCATAGCCAGTGTGATTTACAGAGCTGTAACACAGACTGCAGCCGCTGTCTTTCCTGCTGCAGAAGGCAGCAAGGGAGGAAGGAGACCCACACTCAGCCCTGCACCCAAAGGGTCCTGCAAGCCCCACGCGTGGCCCGGGTGCATTTCAGGGCTCTGCCTGCTCCCCTGACATACAGGATACCTACTGGGACAGGTTTTCCTCTGAACAGCTGGTCCTGTTCCTCCTGGATCCCAGGAGAGATGCGTTCCTGCCCTACAGATCTTTCCACAGAACTAGCAAACAAAATACAGTTTAGAGTTTTGTTCTTCTGTAATCTGGAGTTTTGGTCCAAAAGCAGCACCAACTTCCTCTGCATCTGTTGATTCTCAAACAATTATAATATTGGTGTATAATTACAGTATATCACTGCTCATTACAATCATGCCATTTATTGTTCAGATGGAGCATGGAAACTTTCCACATTCCAAATAAATTCTGTCAATACCACAAGTGGTTTTGCCCCAAAATCTTCGCAGAAAGGCTACAGAATGTCTCTTTTTACATTATCATTTATGACTGTTTCAAAAGTTTACAACAGAATTCTGTGTCAAAAACGATGAACAAGAGTAGAGCATTGTGGGGACTGCAAGCCACAGAAAATCCAGTGCGACAGAGTTAACCGAAGCATGATCACAAAGGCTATCAGACAAATCTGCATCACTTGAATGGACTGGCACAGCTTAAAGGGGGTTTTCTTTCATTTATAATTAACCACTTGGCTGTCATATCAGTATATCCAGGCACTCCAGTTGTGTTTACACCGAAATCTCTGTAGAAGACACAGAGACAGTGAGCTCAAAGAGGTGAGACGGGAAGTTAGAATCTCACTGGTGCACAGATTTAAGTTTAGCATCGCCAAAGCAGCTAGAGCTCCCAAGTGGGAGCAGAGGAAACACCATTTATGAGCAAGACACCTCGAGAGCGGCAGCTCCCCTCGCTTCTCAGGGCGTCCTCCCAGCTGGCCTTCACTACAGGAACTACCTTTGGGCATGACAGAGCAAGCTGGAGCTCTGACTTCTGATGTGCCGTACAAAAATAAACCTTCTGCGGGGAGAAGGCTATCGAAAGTCACTAATCGACCCAAAAAGCATTCAATGACACAGATACTAAATTAAGTACCCTGAAACGGGCTTTACAGGCAGTTCTTACTGAGGAGAAAAGCTTCTTGTATTATTAGTAGCCCTCTGAACAGAAATATATATAAAAAATACAACAAAGTATGGAACTCTTGCTTGAGCAATGAGCAAATGAATTTAAACAAGTCAAATATAGAACATCATTAAATACATCTGTTTCTGCAAGTAAATATAGACTGCTAGACTGACCTTACAGAATACCAGAACGATTCAGGTTGGAAGGGACCCTCAGAGCCCATCTAGCCCACATCCCGCTCAGGCTGGGGCAGCCACATCAGCTCATGCAGGGCTTATACGTTCAGGTCCCCAGCTACTCTGTTAGGGGCAGTCATTTCCCAGGAGATCACTGGAAGCTCAGCACACACATGATTTATCTCTTTAGACTACTGAAAATGCAGCTGCAAAGACTGAGCCTTCCTAAATACGCAGTGAAACGTCCACAGTTTCACAAACAAGGCATTTTGCAATATAGCAACCGCGTTCATCTTGGACACTCCCTGAAACGGACATCAGAATAAAGGCAGCTTCTCAGAGTTAATGCCCATAAATACCTTCAGCGACTTTTTATTCAGGCATCTCCTACAGACTTCATTTCCCCCTCTCCTATTTAGAATGTTCTTTAAAGACTGGTTCAATATTAAAGTGTTTTTCACTGATGTCAGAGTCGAAAGTGTTTGCAGCGATGTCTTTGATGTCCCCACACTGCAAGGCAGGTAGCGACACGGCTTTGGTGAACCAGAGATCCACCCCTGGCACGCGAGCCAGGAGAGGCATCCTCCAGGACTGCATTTTGGGACAACCTCCCCGCACTGCTTGGTGCATCACCGAGTGCATTAGCGGAGCGCCAGGATGCCACACGAGAGCCCAGAGCTGCCACCAAGGCTCTGCTCTCCAGCTGCTAACGGCACAAACGCACTGGGTGGCACAGTTGCCTCATCTGTTGTAAAGTACCTGCCAGGCCCCTTTTTCCTTTAAACTTTTAAATAAAGCAGCTGTCTACTTAACCTGGCACCAGAGGAGTACGGGTTATGGTATCGTTGCATGGTTGCCCCTACACGTGCTTCTACACCTCCAAGGTGTCCACGTACAGGCGGCTTTCACCACCCACTTCCTCTGGCCGCCTCAGAAGTCCTACCAACAACATGAAGTATCCACAGGCTTCCAGAGAACAGGGGCCCAGAGAAACTAGAGCTACACCGACTGACAGGCTACAACGTGAACACAAACCTCACCAGACACCAAGGACCCATATAACAGACCACCGTCATGAACAAAAAGCTTCTGTAGCAAGGTCTGAGCAGACCACACGACTCAGCCACAAGTCACAGCTGCCCTAGGACACCAGGCTTCACTGGTCCCACTGCTGATGCAACAACTCGCCTTTGGCGCCTGCCTCCATGGCCCTTTGCCTAACGATGCAACATTGCTCCAAGAGCAAAAAGGCAACACGTCAGGCTTGGGCTCACCCCAGGCCCTTTGCCTGGTCTCCAGGCAGCTCCGAGGGATCTCTCATTCCGCAACACTTGCGGGCACCAACGCACCAGTGGGTTGAATATTTTAGCTGTAATAAATAGGTTTAAAGAACTTTCTTCACTGACAACCTGCTTTATTTTTGCCAGCAGGCATAAATCAAAACAGAATCACTGTACTCTAGCCTGACTTCAAAGGATATGAACATTTAATTTTTTTGCAGCCTTTGCTTCATTGTCCATTGTACTGCAAATACACCCCCCAGGCCCCAAAATCTCTTTCATCACTAATTAAATTTTTCTTCTTTTAAAGATGACAATACAGAGAGGAAGCGACACACTTCCAGCATAGGCTGCCCTAGCATGCCTCATTTTCCAGGCCTTATCCAGCCTGTGGACAGGCACTGGGTTTCTCCATGGGCAGGAGACATAACTGGAGGACGCATTACCAGGAGATGTTCAGCCCAAGCACCCCAAAGGCAGCACAGGCTCCAAGGGTGACAGCACATGGCTCCTTTTTCTTCTGTTGAATAGCTGAGGACTAGCGATCAGATCTGGGATTTAATGCAATGATGAAGCCAGCAATTAGTAAATGACTCAGAATCTGCAGACCAGCAGGCCCTCTATTAACCAACTAAGTGCATTATCTTGGCAGAGATCATAGATTTTTCCCTGAAGCTGATTGTTTGCGTACAACTCCTGCAACTTGTCCTACCCATCCTGGAGACGTGGGCTCCAGCTCACCAGGCACCTCCATACCCTTGCTCCATGCGTGCCATGGAAAGCAGCACGCTCCAGCATCCCCAGCAAGGGAAGACCTTCCGGCCGAGAAGTCTCAGGAGAAGATAGGAGGAGACATTACTTCACCAGACCAACAATTCCTATGCCCACAAATAACCTTTTACTCATTACTCTTCATTCAAGGGAAGGGGTTGCACTTATGGATGGCCGGAACAGCATGGCTGAGCTCCGAGCAGCACCGTCTCTCCGGTGCTTTCAAGTCGCAGATTACCTTTGCTGTTCCTGTTTTACAGACAGAACATCAACCAGCCCAAGCAAAATGTATGAAACTCTACTTAGCTAGGCAAGAGGACTCCAAGACGACATATAGACAACTTCTGCATAAAGGTTCATGACAAAAAAATAACAACAATCCTCCTATCCCACCATTATTTAAGAGTCAATATAAGAGATGAGGTGTTTGCATTAAATTCTCAAAACTTCTATTCCAGTTAAAAGGTGGGAAATACACAAGCAAGGGTGACTAAACATCAGCAACGTTAGGGAACCTGGCGACCTAATTCTGCCTTCCTAGCATTGAACAGGCTTCACACTGTTTATCCCAGAGACTGCAAAACCCAACACTGCCAACTGAAACACTGGTCCCTTTGGCAAAGGGAGCTCCCACTTTAGAGAAATGAAACGCCAGCCATAAGGCTGCACAGAGTTAAAAGGACACACATTTTTCAAGAGTTGTCTTCTGCTGGGGGAAATCAGTGTGGTCCATGCAAGCCAGGACATCGGGCGGTGCTTTCCAGAGACAGAAACCCTGTCCTGCATCGTGTGCCACGACATCACGTAGCGTGACGCACGCGCTCGGCGATGAGAACAGCAACGTGAACGTCCCTTAAACAGAGCACACTACACCAGTGTGCATTTCCACCTCACAGAGCCGGAAGGTACCGGCCATCCTTTGACGTTAGCGTGAGATGGGAGTGATTTCAGGATTTTCTCTATTTCAACCCATGGACATTTTGCTGCCAAGTGCTGCACCACCAAACCCCATGGACCTCGGCGAGGGACTAGGGAGCGAGCACACTGCTGAGCTGCGATTGCAACGCCTGGAGAAGGGATGGGCAGGAGAGGGGAAATCCTGCTCCCCTGGGGACTGCCAAGGGGTTTGCATCAGAGCTATGTAAGAAGGGATACAACTGCCCTGGGAAAATGCACACGACCATAGAGGAGCACTGTTGGACTGCAGGCTGAAAAGGGAGCACGTCTGCAACCATCACCCATCTGGAAAAACATACAATCTGCTTTCAGAGATAGAGCAAAATGCCATCTAATTTCAACCATTTTAAATGTTTTTCTGAAGTGACCCTAAACACAGAGGGCAGGGGTAGTGAATACTACATTTGTGTGTCTCCTAAGAAATTGAAGTCCTTCATCCAGGGCCCTTTTCACCCAAGCTCTGGTAGCAATCATTTACCTCTTCAACCAGCTCCGCCTGCTGTCACCCTGAGCCTCCAGGGCAGACAACAGGAATATCATTAATGTTAAGAAACACACTTCTGTATATTCTAACCCCATCTACTTCCCTTGCCTAATACTGCTTTGAGCTGATCTCAGGCCAGACCCTAATCCCTTTCCGTGTAGCACTGCTCCCCAGCCCCGAGCCCAGGGCCCCATTGCCCGCAGTTTGCATAGCTCGGTGTTCTCAAACATTCATCATTCACCTGTGGAAAGACTCCCACAAAAAAACAGCCCCCAACTTACACAGTGCCCTTTTCAAAAACGGCCAGCTTATCTGACCACTTCTTCCATTTCCTCTGTGGATGATTTTGTTGTCGCTTTTGAAACACTTCACCTTCTGCCCCTATTAAGATACTTAGAACAACCACCAAACTGCAGCTTGTCACAGGGTGCAAATGCTGAGCAGAAGCACAAACCACCTCAATGCTAGTTTTCATTTTACCAGCACTGCTCATTTCAGGATCTCTTGCATTTTACAGAAACTAGAAATCCTGCATCTGCATTTTGCTCTTCTAATTAAAACCTTAAGGTGAATACAACCCTGGAGTTATCTTATTTCTGCTCTGGCTCCTCTCGTTTTGCTAAGAGCAGATCATGAAATAGGACAGTATTTTGCAGAGTGCAAGCAGAAAAGGACTTGGAACGACATTAATACATTCAAACTACAGAGATGAAACTCATCGTGACAACGTCCTGTCCTGTTGAATCACACACAACACCTAGTTCACAACAGCACCGTCCCAAGGAGGGCTCTTAACAGGTACTTTCATTAAACACAGGCCAATGTTTGCTACTTTGCCACACCTCACCATTTGCAGAAGGTCACGGATGAGGTCTTTAATCTAACGCACTCAGTAGTAAGGCTGCTCTGCATTGTATTCTTAATGTTGAAACTCACTCGTGGTTTCCCTTTTGAGGCTAACATAGGTTGCAAGCAAATCCACAGAACACCTGAGAGCAACGGCACTCCATGGCTATGGCAGAAATTATGTTGATCCCAACAACAGTGACATATGGGTGCCCTACTGGTAAAGGGAAAATAAGCTTCATGCAGATTAGCATCATCAGATCATACAGATATTTCAATAAGAGTTTACAAAACAGCCCCACTGAAGTAATGCACTTCTGTGTAACACTGAAAACACGCAGCACAAACTTCTTCTGAATAGGCTCAGCCTCTCCCCTAGAAATCCAAGCTGAAGATGGTGTGAGAGAAATTAAAGACAGTATGATATCTGCATTGATAAAAATAATACATTTTCTTCCTCTTGCACCCTTGAAGCTACTAACACTATATTTCAGCCAAAGCGTCACTGGTGAATTCTATTTACTGAAGACGAAAAACAAAAAGCAGGCCCACCACCTCGAGCCTCTTCCCTCTGTGAAGAGGGCAAAACAACCTTCATATTAATACAGGAAAACTTGGTCCATCTGCCCTCAGTGCAGATCAGTCTACAGCTATCTTTAGTATTTTGTTTTCTTATTCTATTTTATCAACTCATACAGGTCAAATGCCTTTGTTTCATCTCTTGTTCTAACTGGCAGATTTTAATATTCAGCCCAAAAAATTTCACTAGAATGGGAGCAGATAAAGCTTTAAAGTGTCAGAAGCTGGAAACATAAACAGCACAAAGGCAATAAAACTCTCAAAAAAATCTGTTAAACGATCTTTTAACCTTAAGTTAAGATTTGTATAGGCATATGGAAAGCTACAAAGTAAACTACAATATAACAACCAGGCAATTTAAGAAATGAACAGATAGAGTGAATCACACGGAATGCCAGCAGCACCCAACTGCAGATACAAATATAGAGATCATATCCCTTTTTATGCCATCCATTACATATACTATGCAAGTCTGCTTGGCCCACCACATTCAATTGCACCATACAGATCACTCACCAGTATCTCGCATAAAAGCATCTCTGAAGGCTTTTCTTTCACCCTACTGCTCAAGCCTCAAGCCAGTGTTTTCTTTTCTTAGATCAAAGGCATTTAAAGCAATTGCAATTTTTTTCTTCTGTCTTAAAAATAAACTGCTCTTCTGCCAGATTCTTAACTTTACTGAATTATATCATATTAACTCTGTCTCAGGCAGCACGTGCCATTCAGATCGATTTCAAAGAAAACCAGCTAGCATGACTGATAGCAAATAAGCAAACGCAACCACAGGAGAAGAGCTGAAGTGGGGCTTGCTCACAAAGCCCCTCTGCTTCTTGAACTGCTCACTGTCCAAGCAGAAAGACATATGCTGTGCTTCAATTATTTAAAACACATATATCTTTTCAGAGCTTCCAGTCCTAGAAAACAGAGTGCAAAAGAATTACTGTGCTTGAAAGCAAATAGATTTGTGAGCTCGCAGGGACCCAGTGCAGGGAAGAAACAACATTCACAGGTAGAGATACCTGCTACTCCTCATGGTGTTGAGGGAAGAGTGTTTCATGTACTTAATGCTAACATCCCAGCAGCTCAGCTACTGGAAGAAAAGGAGGAAAACAGTAAAATCAGAAGTCAAATTCCTGTATCACATACCTGGAGTGCGCACACGCTCTCCTAGCTACGGTGCAACCAACTGCAAACACACAGTTGGTGTCTACACATCACCAAGCCATAAAAATTGACCTAGCAAGGGTTTCTTACTCACATTCAGCAAGTGAAAAGCTCTGTGCTTTATAGATGTGCAAGCAAACATGGCTCCTCGAACAGCAGTGGTCTCCGCTCAGCACAAAAATTCCATTCACACGCTACATTAATGCACTTTGAATATAAAAGCATTTCTTCAAACTTCAAACTTTCAAATTTCCAGAGAGCAGGATAATGCTGACAAAGACTTTAAAAAGTCCAGTGTGCATTTCATCTCATCTGGAATATAACATTTCATGATATTATAAGCTAAAGTGGGGCTCTCCCAAGCAATAATATGCACCAAAATAACAACTCTTGAGATGAGTGAATTCCTTATTGAGCTGTATGAGATCGCTTGTAGGCTCAGCTCTCAACTTTCTAAATCTAACCTCAGGAAATTCCCACATCAGCTTAACAATAAATTGAGTTCTTTGTCACACTTAATGAAAGAACAGCAATAGAGTTAATTCCTGCCTGCTTGGCCCCCAGCCAATGCAAACCACAGAGAAATTTGGGGGCATCAGCATTTAAGCTGGATTTCACACAGTTGCTGTCACTGTACATTTAAGCAGAAGCAGCTCACAGGTTTATTAAAAAGGGATCACTCTGATTAGCTGCAGAGCCTTTTGCAGCTTCCCAGTTTCTCCAGAGAGCACAAGAGGAGTGAGTCCCTGCCCTGCTCCAACACTTCAGAAAAATGAAGGACAAGGGAAAACCTCAGGCAACCTTGCAAGGCCACAGTTAATTTGCTCAGAGTACCAAGCACAGTAGTACCAAGCACTAAGCATAAAGCACCTAGGAGCTATGCAAAGCTGAACAACAGTAGAATACTTTTCTGCAAGCCATAGGGTCTAAAGCGCTGTCCATACCTGCTCTACTGGCACATAAGTCTTGGGAGATGAGGATGCCTGACTCATAGGCTTATAGACACATTAAACCTATGGGACAGTCTGATCCTGCAATATCATGCAAGCAGATTTTTTTTTTGGGGGGGTGAAAGAACAGAAAATATTTGAAAATATGCAGTTCAAAATAACACTTTAAACAAGAAGGAAAATATATGAAAAGCCCTAATCCATTTGCCTTTCTGAAATATTACTCACCGGAGATGGTTCATCTCAAAGCACTGGCTCTGGAGTTTATCCTCCTGCAATGACTCCCAGATAAAATTAGTCAGGTGATTTGCAGGATATATTGATTAGAAAGGATTTAGCTAAGGCAATATAAAAAACATTCAGCTTTATCTTTCAGTGAAAATGAAAGCAGAAAGCCTGCAAGCTTTTATCACTGTATATAAATTAAGCTTTATTAATGAAGGAATTAACTACGTGGAAAATGCTAGATAAGAGTTAAAATAATCCATTTTCCTTGTTTTTAAAAAAAGGAAACTTAAGAAAAAGGCAAATAAACACCTCCACTATTTTTTCCAATGCAGGTAAGGAGCTGAATGTTCATTTGAACAGTCCTGACGAACTCTGATGGGATGCAGGCTTCCTCTCCAATGCAAAACTTGGTTAGCTGTTCAATCATCTGCCAGGGAAAACAGCTGCAGGCACTCGCACCTCGCCCAGCGTGCTGGGAGCAACACAGCAGGGACATGACTGGAGCTCACTGGATGGCCTGTTTTACCTGCAGGCTAATGTGCCTTTCATCCGCGGGTTTGCAAGAACATACCTATGCTTCTCTGCACTCCTGAAAATGAAAATCCACCAGTGCAATGGGCAAGAGCAGCATGGTTCCCTATCAAGGGGTCAAAATAAATATGCATGCAACTATACAACCCTCTTTGGAATTGTCCTCAACACTTGAATGGAAAGAATAAGGCTAACTTATTGATATAATTTAATACCATGCTCCCTAACATTTACAAATGCCCAAATTCCCTCAAGCAGGGCCTCTGAGAGCAAGACATTCGTCAAATCACACTGCAATTCAGTCAGTGCCAGCAGCACTTACAAATATAATCTTGCGTGAAATAACCAAAACTTGAGTTCCCTCCAGAAGTCTTTGGGTGCTGCTCTTCTCTGTAGACTCCCTTGCTTTGGGTGCCTTTGTCTCAAAAAGCCCCTCTAACTCAGCAAGGGGGAATGTCAGCAAGTCACATTCCCGAGCGCCGGCTCCAGACACCGCACAACCAAGCGCCCGACATGGTTCCTCGCCCGGTACCACCGCTACTGGAATGGGTTTGCTGCATTTTAATGTGCTGGGCAAGACAGGCCTTTCCCACAGCTGGACACACTTCATTTATGGAGAAAGGAAGACAAAAACATCAGCCTAACACCTTGCTTTGCCTAGCAAGCTGCTACTATCAAGCCATAACTCACCACATTTTGGGTCAAATCTGCAAAATCATTTCAGGTGATAAAGGTTAGGTTAATAAGCAAGCAGTGTCTACAGGCCCTTTCTCACCCGTTCCTGGCTGAAGTGCTCTTCTGCAATGCAATTTTTGCTTTCGATCCCTGCTGACATGTCAGTGGATTCACACTTGCAGCATTTATTGCCCAGTGAGGCACCAGAACTAGAGAGGAGTAAAGCGCCATGAGGGGAAAGCAGGAAGGATGGTTCTCAAATCCCCACAGGCAGCAGCTTGATACTTTCCAGGGAAGCAGGAAAAAAAGAGATTTAAATTCCCTCAGGGTGAAACATCAAGTGAGCTCAAGCCCACAGTTCGCAGTTCATCAGCTCACCCAGAAACTACAGAGGACAAGGGCTACTTCCCACAGGTGCTCCTTGTTCAACTAATAATTAACTCATTTCAGGGAGATAGAGAGCTTTTTTGGTTTGTTTTTTGCTACTATTGGTTTGAGTTAAAAATACATATTTTTGTCAGTACAACACACTGACAACTTTTTTTTTTAGATTCAGAGCACATCTATTTTGTTTTTATGTGCTATTTTAGATGAAGCACAGAGTCAGAAAATAAACGCAATTATGCATTCAGTCCTATGCTAAAGTTTCACTTAATGTCAAAACGGAAAGCACTAACAGACAATGATGGGGTAGAGCAGTAAAGGAGCAGATGAAAAGATGCAGGAAATCTGCTTAGTGCGCTCATTTCTATGCTTGCTGTTTTCTTCGCAGCCCTTCCTAAAATTCTCCTCATTTGCAGAAAGCTCTCACGAGAGCCAAACAATTTGATTGTCAATGTTGCATTTCTAGGAAGACAAAAGATGTCAGGTTGTTTTTACCATATCTGAGGCACAACGAAGCAGCTGGGCTGCAGCAGTAGAGCCACCTCAGGTGGCTCCTGGGCACCTCCTGGGACCACCTGCCTCAGCAGCACCCATAGGAGGGAAGGGGAAAACCAAACCCTTGAGACACCCTGCATGAGAAGACCCGTAAAAACATCGTTATTTTGAACAGGAGGAACTTTCAAGCCTGTTTTTTCTCCTCATTTCAGTTTAGCAATACCTTGAGGAGCAAAGCATAGCAGCTTCTGCTTCACCACCAAGTGGAACTGCTTCCCAGCCAGACCATCTCTGCTGGAGTAAAGGTTTCATTTCAAGTTCATCTAAGACTTTTGAACTAAATTCTGACACTTGTATCAAACCAGTAAGATTCTTGTATTCTATGCTGTGACTCACTCTGAAAAGGTCCAACTTTTAGGCACCTTATACATAAATGTTCTCCTGATGCCAATGGCAATATTTGTGAAAGGCAAACAAGATGTATGAACCTGCAGAATGCCACTCTTCAGCACAACAACCCATTTTCACTGTTGTTTTATGTTCAAAGCAGCCATTCTATCAGTCTACAAAAATCAATGTTCCGGCCTTTAAAAAAAAGAACATGCATTCATTGATTCCCAAATCAAGAGCACTGAAATGAAAATACCTGTCTCAACCTATGAAACTGTTGTTTGTTAAACTCTGTTAATCTCAGTCAATTGCTTATAAAATTGAAAAAAAAAACCCACCACACTCTTTGCAGACTCCTGCATATTCAGCGATTAAAGTTCTGCATCGCACCTTGCATTCACTCCCACACCTTGCATTCACAAACCCGATCGTTTTATGGAGGCACAGCATGTGGCGTGTAATTACTTCCGAGAAGTCGAGAAAAGCAGTTGGTCTCTTTTACAGTCCAATAACTTTCAATACTAAAATCACTTTAAAGAAACCATTTAAATGAAATTAAGGAACCAATTTGAGCTTTTATGACTTGAATTTTTTTTTAATTGCTATGTTGTTCAGAAACAACCCATGTTTCCTCCACTGTGAAGTCCCAGGAAGCACTGCCTGACTCCTCCTTAGCATCCTATTTAATTCTATCCCTTGACATTTGTTTAGACCATAATCCTACATCTATTCAAAGCAACAGGTAACTTAATTTTAATAATTCAGGCTAAACCATCTTTCCACCACATCTGCACTAGGATACAGGCAGATGCCATAGTTAGGAATGAGGAATGGTTAGGAATGAGGAATCCTGCCAGACACACTAGCTATAGTTTGGAGGGAACTAGTTCAAAAACAAGACACAAAAAGTAGACCCGTAAGGGTATAAACACGTTCCCTTTGTGCTAACAAGAATTCACATATACATAATGATGGATGCAACCATCAGCAGCATAATTAAGAGGATGTGGAAGGCTCCTTTGGATGTCCCTGTCAACAAAACAATTCTTTGAGTCAGTAAGTGCTCTCTTAGTCATTAGAGGAGCCAGAGCACACCAAAACTGCTGGTTGCAATGCTCAGACATACCTGTCGCAGTTTCTCTACAGAGCTTTCTCATCCAGGATAAAAGATGCATTAGTCCCAAGGAAGCAGAAGTACCCAAGCCCCTGCCTCATGCCGGATGCTGCCTTATCTAAGCGCAAATCCCTCCATATCATAATTATTTATGACCTTGCCCTCTTTACGTGTGCCAGGGTGCGCTCCTGCATGCGTGCACAGAGTCTTGGAGATGCCTTAGTTTTCTTTCTCTCCTCCAAAGTCCCTTGACTCACTCTATGAGCACGCTGTCATCACTTGTCAAATTTAATAACTTGGAAAGATAAATAAATCACTCGCACATAAAGGTTCCTCAGTGTTGCAATTCAGCCCATTGTTAATATTCAAGTGGCACCTCACCTCCTCTGTGCAGCCACATTAACACAATAAATTCCCTCTGCCTTCGCTAAATGCGAACAACACAAAACAGCCAAGAGAAATACCTGAGAGGTTAAGAGAGTTAATTTCTGAGGCCACAGCTCTTACTTGAATGGGTTTATCTTTAAGCCTATGTAGAATTCCACTTTTGACCTATGAGGAATTGATCAAAACTTCACTTGATTGAAACCTGAAATTCATCGAGATACATTCTACTTAGGTAAGGGAGATTCCTGGGAAGCTTCAGCCTAACTCCAGCCTCTCTGATGCTTGAGCTAATTCTGCAGAAGCTCTCATAGACTCAAACACATGAAAAAAATAAATAAAATAAAATAGAGAGACAGGGAGTCCTAGAGGCCAAACAATTTTTTTTTTTTTTTAACCAGCAGGCAAAGGCTCAGTTGCAGAGCCAAGGGCACTTTGCTTCAGCACAGGACTAGAGAGCATGCACGCTAAATCACATTAGCTTCTATTTGCTATGGGCTAAGAGTTCGTATATTGACAGTCAATGTAGATCAACTAATATAAGATAACTCAAAAGCATATCTAAGTCTACTCTCAAGATAAAATATAAGCAGCTCGACATGGTGAGTTAACACTGAGTATTATCAGCATGACTTGTTTGAAATATATTAACAGTTCTTTTCTTTTTTCCTTTATATATTTATGAAGGCTTCAATCCGTATTATGAATTGTGAGCCTGATCCTGTTCTCTGCATTGTCAGTGGCAGACAAATGTGTGTCTACACTTAACGTATCTTCTATTCAACACCATTAACTTACTAGTGAATATCAAGTTTTGCTGACATTACAAAACATTTCAAGATACTCTACAAAAATTATCTAATATCTCAGAAGAAAGCTATGTACTAACAGTCAAACCTTTCGTACAAAGGAAGGAAAAAAACACTGATGCCACTCCTTTCACTGTCTTATTAAATTGCATGCTTGTTTTATACCTGTCCAGGCCAAACACATCATCACCCAGTTAAACAGAGGCAGGGCAGATCAGGAGACATCTCAGGAGTTCCTAATCTCCTGCAAAACAAACTGAAATAAGAAGCAAATGCTGTTCTGCCTCATTTCTCACTAACATAAAGCAAAAACCACCAAGCATCTTTTGCAATTCCCTAAAAATAAATTCTCAATAGATTTTAATAACAATCCTATTGAAGAATTGTTCAGTTCCTTCTCCCAGGAGCTTATGCCAAGATGCCTGTGTTTAATAGTGTTGCTATTGCCTGGTACTAGTCATTTGCTTGGTGATCTCAGCTTTACCTGTGACACAGTGACTGTAAATAAGGTAGCTGGCCAAAATTAAGAGCAAGACACTCAGGATGGACACCCTGGAACATGGCAGTCAGACCTCATTTTCTGAGACCTGTATCCCAGGGCCTCCCACAGTAATTGCTCTGTTAGGCACCTGTACCTCCAGACCCTGAGATTCCCAACTACCCTCCAACTATGACAGACCAACTAACTACAGACCAACTCCAACTATTCATAACATTTTGGAAGTATTCAGTCTAACAGCCGAGCACACCCATAGCTTAGGGTATTAAAAAAAGGAAAAAAGAAAAGAAGCCACACACAACTGAACAACTTCAGATGACTGAATGTCATAGAACACAGTAAGAAAAAAAAAAAAAAAAACATACAAAGGATCTAGGGATTTGATGAGCACAAGAAATCAATCAGGCATCAAGTCAATTGCTGTGGTTTATTTTAAGTCCTTCTCTTCTGATTTATTGCCATCATTGCTACCAATTTGCATAGATAATAGAACAAGACACCCTCTTAAAGTCTTAATTAGAAATTAAAAAGTAATATACTGTTACATCTCCTTTTGCTCATCAAAAAAGCAGACGCATTAATGTTTAACGTCAGTTTTATTATAAGGATGTTACCAGATTGGAAAAAGGCATTTTAAAGCGTGCTGTGACATCATCACCAATTTGTTACAGTAATAACTGCAAATCAAGAGTGAAACCCTTCAACCTAAAACAGGCTGTAAACGTGATTACAAGATGAGCAAGGGTGAGCTGTATTTGAGCAGCACGCTTCCTTCCAGTATGGCGAGTCCTGCTACAGATGCAATATTCTTTCAAAGCATTTCCAAGAACTTTGACAACTTTTCATTAGAAGTGAGATGATTTTTTAATACTTTCAGTGTACTGAAGGCAAGTAGTAGTTGGCTGCTCAGTAAAGTGAATTTCTCTGACAAGAACTTACATCATTTGCAAAAATGCCACAGATATGCGCAATTGTTTAAAAACAGCAGAGAAACAATGAAAACCTTGCATCGAAGACCCAGATTAAAAACGTGTTAGAAGGGCAGTAGTTCAGATAAAGCATACATATATAAAAGGAATGAGGAGATGAGAACCAGAAGAGATCAGCATTGAACTGCTCTGAGCAGCAGGTTCTGCACACAGATGTGAGCTACCAGAGATGAAAAATATCTAGAAGAGGAGCTCAGATTGCACATGGACTCCAGCTAAAGTGCTACGAGCATATGTCAACAAAATAAACACACGCACACCCCCATGAATGCACAAAAAAAAAAAAAAAAAAAAACAACACAGGCAAAAGCCCAAAACAAGCAACCAAACCCCCCCACACGTAGGAGTGAAAAGCAGGATCAAGTTACCGTTTTTCATGGCAGCAGAACAAACACGCAAAGCGGAGCACCAGGCAGAGATCTGCTACCAGCCGCAAGGGAGAGGACAGTGGTAGGGCCTCAGCACCTCCTCACATGGGTGTTCGTATAGAGTAAGACATTCTTGGCCAGATGACTCAGTGACTGATCCTGTGTGTAAAACTCTACCTATGCCGTGCATCAGATTCTTGGGTCAAAGACTGCTGAACTCCAGCTCACAGATGGGGCTACAGAAAAATGTAATCTTTGTACATCCTCTTTCCACATCAGCAGTTTTCTGCTCCACAACTCACACTTGCAAACACGATCTACTTCCACAAGCCTTTGGTCCTGATGCTTCTACTACATCCTTCCTTGGACCACAACGCCTGCTGACTCTGCCCTCTAGCACCGCAGCAGCTTTTCTTCAGGGCCAGGAGACCCATGAGCATCAACAAGAACCTTAGATAAGACCATTGGCTTAAAGGAACATAGGGCAGCCAACTCGGAGCACCCAGGACCAAATGCTGAAGCTTTCACAGTCACTGAGGACCAGGTACTAAAGCGGTGTTTTCCCCCAAACCCCCTCTGCGTAGCATTTTCAAACACTAGGGCAAACAAATCGTCCCCAGAGATCCCCACCACCCCTCTCTTCCCCAGCACCTTGCTGGGCTCACCACAAGAAACCTGGAAAACAATGTTCTCATCTGCTCATCCAAATTCCTAGGGTGGGCCTGTTCCTAGGCAAGGCTTTGGGTTTGCTGAACCAGCCCCAGACTTGGTCAGTTTTTCAACAGCCATTTTCAACTACAACAACTACAAGAGGGCAAAGGCAAGAAACGAGGGTATGAGCAGCTGGGCAGGAGAGAAGGGGAAGCTTTGGCATGCTGGCCACAGCAATACAAAAGGAAAATAAAACTGGAAAAGATATCTGCTATTTTTCTGAATGCCCTCATGGGAAAGAAGAGTCTTGGTGCTAATTTCAGTCCAATAAAATTGCTTTCAAAAGCTTTGTTTTCTATGACTTTATAGAGCTACCAGCTCTATTTTGACATCTTTTTCCTCTCATCTCCTAACCTATACATAACCATCCTTTCCAAAAATTAAGAAGGTCAGAACAAATACAAATATAGTTAACTGACATTAGACAAGACTTTTACTTGCTAATTAATGATGACAGCATGCAGGCTCTATCATTAGTCAGCCTTACAGGTATTGCTTACTCCAACTCTGTTTAGGTAACAAAAAATTCAAGTTTGCTAAAAAGCCTCCTCTCTCCAAAAAAGCCTACACAGAGATCAAAGATGAGATCTGCTCCATCTGTTAAAAATAACTGCAACATTAAAAATTAAAGTTCTCCTACAAAAGAGCTGTCATTATTAACAGCTGTAATGCCAAGTTAAAAATTATACCCAATCAGCACAGAACAGCATTTGGAAACTCACTTAAAAATGAATGAGACAAAGATTAGTTACTATAAAATTGAGTGTCACTTGCACGAAACTGAAATCATCCATCCTGAAAAAAATGGCTTGCCATTATGACATATGGCTAACCCATCACAGCTGAAACAAGAAACCAGCATGGATTTTTAAAATCAAATTAGTTTCACATCAACTCCAAGACAAATCTGTGATATCTCAAATGCAGGTTTTGTTCTCTTTCAGAACTGTTAAAGTGCAACCCTTAAAAATAATTCAAGCACTGTGTGTGTATATATATATATATATACACTGATTAAGAAATTAGCCTGCTACACCAGTCTTTCATTTTTTTTACAAAACATTAAAAATTGTGTTCATGAGCAAGCTCAACAGTAATACCATCCAGATCTTTCATTCAAAGGATTTAACTGGTATTTTCATACCAACGTGGTTAAGTTTTGATTGTGGGTTTTTGTTTGTTTTTAAACAGACCCACTCACCTAATTAGACATTTGTTGCAAGGCAGCAAGTCTTACAAGTCTTATAAAAAAAAAGTGCAGGGGGAGGAGTATGTGCACATTTAAAAAAATACAAATGCAACAATTAGAGATGTATCATGTATCATTATCTCCTCAAGAGCATTACCGGGTTATTTCTGGGAAACTTCTTTATGAACACCTTCATTCCTCTTGCTCCAGGAACAATCTGGACTACAAGGACAGACTCTTGCTTCTAGCTCTTCACTACATATCACTAATGTCTCACTATAGCTAATCTCCTTCACAAAAATAACAAAAAAACTTCTTGAAACTGATTTGACAGAGCAGAATTTAAATTGCATCCTGCTTCAAATGAAATACCTCATAATAATGTACTCCAGGTACAGAGGAAGAAGAGCTAATCAATGACACTGAAGATAAAAACTGCAAAATTTTTCAGTGGAGAATGCTAGCACTTAGCAAAGATAATTGTGCTCATTCACCATAAAATGAGAGCTTGAGAAGAATTTTATAAGTCACAAAATATTTGGATTTATAGTATTAAAAATGTACTGTAACTGAGGCTCCCTGCTAAAAATAGCGGTGCTTTTAGTTTCCTTCATTGTAAGTTGACGTATTTTACATGCAACATTGTGTAATTCATGTTGTTAAAAAGGACTTTTTTCTAGAATATTTCTACTGCAGTAGTATTAATTCTTTGTGCAGAATCATAGAGCAAACAGACAAAATAGCACCCAATGGTAAAAAGCAGACCAGGCATTTAATTAGTGTCAATGACAGAAGTCCACAAAACAAAGGGATGCTAGATGACTTGAAATCAACTACAGATGTAGACTGGAGAGAAAGAACAGAAAAAACACATCACCTTCTATTCATCCTGTTATCCTAGAATTACCAAGAAGCCAACCTAGGAAAATAAAAAGAGTTAGAATGTGTTGTATTCATGTTGCCTTAACAGTTTTATCTTTTGCAACTCAAAACCAAAGATTGAGAAGAGAGGTCTTTTTGTTGTTGTTTTATATGCCCAGGCTACAGCTGGAGTATTGGTATATTTTGTATTATCCCTGCTCACACAAAATATGGATTTTTTTTTTCCTGTCAGTGAAAAGCAGAATTCAGCTTTTGAAGAATCTGCTCCATCTTTGCTTCTGCAATAACAGGAACCCTTACATGATCTTGAGATGCTGTAGGGTTTATTTTATTATGCCAAGGATATCTAAATTGCATCTCTTCAGTTACACACTAGATAGAAGCTGCACAGTACAGTTTTCTATGCCTATGTTTATGGTACTCATACATTAAGTTTCTTTTTTTTTTTAAATCAGAATAGTATACTTGGTAAAAATTATCTGCCCTTGTGAGACCATGTTCTTTCATTATTGAATTCTGACTTTTGAGGGAAGGCTCCCATGCAATTTCTCCAATGGCCTAATAAAAAAGGCAGAGAAAAGTATCATCAAGAGTAAACAGTTCATTTCGAATAAATCTAAGGGCAATATTTATTTCCATCTATAGCACCAGAGGCCTTTTACCCTCATTCAGTTACACAAGCTGAGCTCTGTACCATCTGTATTCTTGGAATAGTGGTGTGTTTTTTTTTTTTTTTTGTTTTTTTTTTTTTTTTGTTTTTTTTTTTTTTTTTTTTTTTCCTCTCCAGACAACAGCACTCCAGGAGCCTCCTCAACTGCACACTTCCAACTGCTGGCATCAGCAAGAAAGTCCTGATCTTGCAGGCTTTAGGGCAGCATCTCAGATTTGTTTGGCTATCTGCTAAATCGATTTGGAGAACCACCCTCATTTCCCCTGAAAACCAAATTAAGCATGGAAAAATCACTTGTTCCCTCTCTCTACAAGCACCTGATCCCAGCAACACAAGATCCACCGCTCTGCACACCCAATATTTTTGTTCAAGCCCCTTACCACAACACTCTGAACGCTGCCGGCTTATGCTGTCAGGACGGAGTCTCCATAATAAGGTCTTAAACCTGTCAAGGCATCTAAGACCCTAAACTAGCTTGTAAAGATTACATCAGTTCCAGCTATGACAGCGTTGAGGAGGTGCACTGAGTCTTCTTCGTTTAAACCAGCAGTATTATAAAGAATAAACCACGACCACCTATCAAACAAGCAGTTTACACCATGAGCAACAGAAATACATGAGATTCAAGGAACACAAATACTGCTGATACTAGACCTTGTGCAATATATAAACAAACTCCCAAATCCCCATATTTTCCTGACCTAGCCCAACTGCAAGGGTTTGCAGGAACATGGTGACAGGGTGCAGGCAGGGCTTCCAGGCAAAGGCATTTTTCAAGGAGTTAATGGATTTTGCAAGTATAATTATTTTTAATCTCAGTGTCAAGGCCTCTCTCTGGTTCCATGTAATCATTATGCTGCAACATTACAAAAAGCAACACACAAGCCCTCAACTCTCATTACAGTATCATTAGATAATTCAAATGTCGGTCTCTAATTAAATTCTCCTAAATGGGTTTTACTTCAACCAAAGAAAGTAAAAGGGAATTGAGTTTCTTCTTGCCTGAAGGGGCAAAAGTGTATTTTCCCTCAAGTTTTGTCACCTGTCAGCAACAGGACCAAAGCAAGACAAGCTCTTTAGAGAGCTGGGGACTCAGCATTCACTGCACACAACAGCCCCAGCCAAGTGTTGGAGCTCCTCAGTGAGGCCACAGCCAGCTTGGACCTGCAAATCTGGGCTCCACCAAACTGGAAAGACCAACAACTGCCAGCACAACAAGGACTCTGGAAGAAAGAGCTTGCTTGTATGGAGGCTCTTGCCAACCTGCAGTCTAGAACCTGAAAAGCAGCCCCCTAAATGAACCAAACAGCTGTAAAAGGGGCTTTCAGGCTGGAGGTGAAGTCTTACTGCAGTCAGTACTTACACCGGGAGCAGGACAGCAAATCCAGGGGGGTGCCAAAGCTTTGGCCTACACCAGGGCAGCAGGGAAAGTGCAAGGGAATCACTCTGAAATCACCCATCCAGCCAGCATCTACAGCTGCTTCAGCATCTGCTCACCTGGAAGGAGCAAATGCTGCTTGATCTCGCCAGCTGTAGGGCACGCCACAGTGTGAGGAAGGATTTCACTCCTGAGCATGGCCAAGAAAAAACCCACCACATACAAACGCTCCAAAATCCAGAAAACACAACTACTCAGTTGATATCTGCCCATGAGCACAAACCAAAAACAAGTGAGACCAAAAAGGAAACCCACAGCTTCAGTGCTGCAGCCTGTCCTCCAGACACAAGGAGACAGCTCTGCACGCCAGGTTACTGAACTGGATTTAGCAGATGCTTCAAAGTCCCAATTTTGGGGCAAGCCCCACAGTTGGGCTGTCTTTAGGAGGCCAGAGCCTGCACAGTTTAATCACAGCTCTCAAGTCCTGCTGCACTTGGATCTCAAAGAGAGCTGTTGTGCTTCAATACACCAGGGCTCCCAGGCTCTTGGTCTTTTTTGGGCACCAATCCAGATCTGCCTGCACACAGACAGGCGCTCCATGGCTGGCTAACATCTGCAATAGGGTATTACAGTCTGGCCAGCAGCATTTATTAAAAATTGCTGTAACTGCAAATACATACGTATTTGGATTCTGTTCCAACTCTCCCCTTTTGTTTGCCAGGCACGTCGTCGTGTTAATGCTGTACTACCCACAGGGGGATATCCAGTGATTCAATGCACAACCGCAAAGAATATTTCACTCCAAGGCGAAGATTTCCAAGAAGTTTAAAAATTTTCAATCAATTACCTTGCTGCAAAAAAATCTTTGCTCATAGACAAAAAGCAAATTTAACATAACAAATGCATTGGCTAAATGAAAACGTCCAGACCATAATTCATGGCCGATAATGGATACGCAGGAAATGGTCTAAGAACAGGGCAAACATTTCTGTGCTCCTCTCCCAGCATCCAAGCAATCCGAGTCTCATGCCCTCTTAAACAGATTTCCAAAGACAGGTCTCTTCCCCCTCCATCCTCATAATTTTGAGAATGTGCAGCCTTACCAGATAATTTGATTTCCTAGATTAAAATGCAAAGCAGATCTGCCTAAAAGCAGGCCACTTTGGTTTTAGCTGTCTTAGTACCTGGCTCAGGCCAAGGAGATGAACACTTAGTTGATGACAACGCCTGAAAGGTCATCATTCCATCAGGTTTGCCTGTCTTCCTACAATTCGTAGGCTCTCTTAGGATATTCTGGAGGAAAATACCTTAGAATTCTTGACTAAGCATCACTGAGGGGCAGAAGAGAGCAGGCAGCTCCCCCAGGTGTTGCAAGAACCTGCCATTCTGCCCTAGTAGCTGGAAGGTCTTGAAAGAGCTGTTCAAATAAGCAGAGATTAATTTGTACAATCTGCAAAAAAAGCCATCGACACATAGCAGCTCTTTCCAAAAATTAGTGGCAGCCAATGCCACGTTTATAAAATCTCCCACACAACCAAGCATCAGTAACTCAGAAAGGAAAAACAGAAAAACTTCCGGGAAGGGAAATTCTTTAAATAGATCTTTATAAACCAAGACGTCTATAACCATGCCTTGGATTAAATGTTACACACTAATCTAGAAATCTGGGACTGGACTTACTCTATTAGTAGATAAAATAGAAATAACTGCTCCCAATTTCACCACCCTCCCCCCAACCCACCCCACTTCAAAAAAAAAAAAAAAAAAGAAAGAAAATCAGGAGACAATCTTCTTTATTTTGCATAACAACAGTTGGGAAATGAGCTTAAAAAGGCATCATCACTCAAGCTTTTGCTTCAGAAGAACACTAATGATTCCAGGGCTGCACTCCAGACATTCCCTGCTTAACATCATTAACAACCCAAGATTTTGTACACACAAGTTCTACAGCAGGAGGAGACGGGCAGCAGAAATACATCTGATATGAAGCATCTTCCTTCTGCCAAATGAAATGAAACCCGTGTAGAGCTGAGCCACCATAGCAGAAGATGGCACTGGATTGTGACTCATAACCCCATATTTGATCCCAAGCACCCATGAGACTCCTTAGGGCAACCTTGGGCGAGTCATCTGATCTCATCCTTGCAGCCCCACGAACGAACCAGAACGACGATATGCCTGAAACCTCCCTGAGACAGCAAAAGGGTAGGTCTGTGCTTATGTGAACTGCAACGCAGTGAGTGGGGCCACAAAGCACCTGAATAGACAGATATTTCTAAGCAGCAGGAAAGGGAAAGCTACATCATAAACCTTTAAATGGTAAGTCTAAAAGTTAAAACTCATTTACCCTGCTTTATTTAAAGCCCTCAAGTACGACCTTCCAATTCATAAGGCTGTGCAGGCACTGGCCTAACTATCACTTAAAAAAATACCACTTGTCCCATACAGATGATTGCAGGTATCTCATCTTTACACAGCTAAGCCAGTCTATTTTTAAACATAGCGTTCTGCAGACAGGATATTGGTCTAAAACTGATTAAACATAATTTCATATACAGACAAAGGATGGAGCTGGCAAAGAAACAGATCAGTACAATGAATACTCATGTGTCACCATAGAATGGAGAATATTATAGAGTCTCCTTTCCAGGGATAGAATTTTTTAGAGTACATTTCAAATATGGCCTTCACAACACACCAGAAAAAAAAAAGTATACATACACAAGTGCTGTCTTACAGAAGAATACTTATCAAGTTCAACTCAGCCTCTATAAATAAGGCAGAGGCAAAACACTAATTGGCCGGTTGCAGAATTTTTTTTTGCATTTCACAACTCACTGCTCTTCCTGTATATTATCTAGGGGTTATCCTGACTTATCCAACACTGCAGAGCTCCATGCAAACATCCCAGCTTATTTAAGCTAGGTTTCCTAAGAAAAGAGACTTAACCACTTCCACTGTAGATATCCATCCCTCTTACTTCACTTCTATTAAGCTTTTTGCCGATTTCAGTCATGCTTGAAGGTGAAAATATATCTCAAAAATATTAAGTTCATAAAATTTCTATAAAAACCAAAGACCAGGTGGAGAAAGAGCCAAACACCACTCTGAGAACCCAGAGGCTGTTATAAAGCATTCCTTATCTATAACAAGAGGGGACATACAGCCATCAACATATGATTACTGCTGTGCTGATCTGCACAGAAGGCTGCAAGGGTGAAAAAAAGAACATGAACAAGCAACCTGAGTACAGGCATCTAAAAGCAGAGGCTCCAGACCTGCAGAAACCCCCCTTTGCTGCTACGCTCCTTTACAGCCTGCCTTTTCAAATACAGAGAAGCTGTCGTCAAAACTAGATGTAGACCACGTTTCTCATTGCTTGTCTAACGGTTGGGTTTTTCATGTAAATCAGACAGTTAAAATCATCTCACACCTTCAGTTTCACTTTTTTTTTTTTTTTTGTAATTCTAATCAACTCAAAGATATTTTCAAAGAGTGGAAGAATTATTTATGGTGTCCGAGTAGGGTCTTACCCATCACAAGACCAGACGTGGAAATTTATTCAGAGCTTAGACATGCAATCAAATCACTCTGGCTCAGTGAGTTACCACCTGCCCCTTGGATCAGCCCCAGCTAGGCACGTTCTGCGTGCTCGCTGCAGATGCTCGAGATGAACACAAACTAGCTGCAACAGGCATGCTAGAATACGTTTGGTTAAATGTTCACAAAGGCTTCAGCAAGCATTTAACCTCATGCCTGCCAGAGGCTGGGGACACATCCAGCCAGTTACGGTGACACAGGTGACACCACCCCATGCTCTGCAGCTTCTCTCCCTGAGGTCACACCAGGCAAATCAGAAACATCTACTTAGTGCATTATTAATCCTTTTTGTAATTTATACAAGACATCTATCAACAGTTAGGCACAGTAAGCAGATAAAGGTGCAGAAATCCTGCAATTTGTACCCAGTTTACCCAGTTAAGCTCATTTCCACATCTCAGATTGAGGTTTATTCTTCAGGAGTAGATTATGAACCTAGCAGCTATTTACTCCTTACAACACACCTGAGAAGAGCATTTTCAGTGACACGCTTTATGAAACATAACACCCCAAACAGGACGTTCCTCTACTTTGCCTGCCTGGGTGGCACAAGTAGGAGGGAAAGGGCTGCAGCAGCACAGATGGGCTGCATTAAGCTGCCTGCCACAAGATCCAGATGCCCCTATAGAAAGTAGCCTGCTAACTTTAGCATCCAACTCCTTGGCTAGTTCCACTGATAACAGCTGAGATGACAGTTCTGAAGTTGCCTCTGGGTCTATCACATGGTTATCCAGCTGATGAGCTATCCAGGCTGTCCTAACCTTTGTGATATAACTTTTATTCAATTTGCCTGTCTTCCAGGGGAGCTGATGCATTCTCCCTCACTTACCACACAAGTTATAGCACAAGCCCTTCAATAAAAATCTCCCAGTGGATCCTTTACAGAGAGGTAAAATTAAACGTTTCTTGCTCAACCCGGTTTCTTCTTCAATCTCACTGGGTATTTTAGGTTCAGAAGAGGTTTTCTGACTGGACCGAGAATACCTTCTAGACAAAGGCAAACATCTTTAAAGAAACAAAAAGTAAATGGCATAAATCAGTGAGAAATTCACCCCAAACTGGTAATGTCTGCCTCTGGAACAGCCAGCATTCATGAAAGATCAGTGAAAGTACTTCAGGAGCCTAAATCAAGTTGCTTTGCTGACTCCTTTTAGCAGCTTGAGCAGATTGGTTTCAAACCTCCTATTGAGGTATATCAAAGGATTGCTTCTTTTTAAGCCCACTTTCCATAGGGAGCAAGAATTACACAGAGAAGGCCTGGAAGGAGTCCAGAGTAAAGTTTATATTTACAAATAAAATGCCTGCCTCAGGATTTTCTTAGTTGTGAGTCCCTAAGTGTTGTGAATTGTGGACAGCATTCCTAAATCTTCAGACTCTTAAGAAAATTATAAACAGTGAAGCAGACCTAACCATTCTGGTAATTTAATCTCAAATTTGCATCCTGCAGGCCATGCCCAAGCAGCATATAGGAGCACCAGCTTCTCAATAGATTTTTCTAACAGACCAAAGGGCAGCAGGATGGCGGGGAAGCAGAAGTGTGCGGAAAGACCACCCATCCTCGGGGAAGGACAGCGCACATGCACTGGGCAAGAAAAGCCAGGTGTCAAACTGGCTCAAGATACTTCCTTCCCTGCAAAGAGAGGGCACTTCTGTGCACGACAGAAGGAAAGAGCTAGAGTAGGTAAATCGTCCTGCTATTATTTCTTTCAAGCTCTATTCTTACTGACCTTAACCAAAGAAGCCTAAGAATAAGCTTACAGTAATTTTACCAGCCTACAGACCATATCCTGCCAGCCTGCTATCCAGGTGGTTCAGCTGATTTTGTCAAAGCTTTTCTTAGGGGAAGAGAAAAGCAAATGTTTCCAGCTGTTTCCAGCAAGTAGCAGGGCATCTTTCACAAGCCAGACCCCCTTCTCCAAATGCAGGAGGGCAGGATGCTTTTGGGATCTCGAATAACCCTCCAGACTTGGTGTTCAAAGTTTGCTTTCAGGCTGTTCAGAGCCAGTGCCTCCTCCAAATTGCCAAATAAATCAACATCCTAGGCATACATAAAGCATTTTACACCTCTGAAGGGCTGCACACGAACTAATCCCAACTTCTCCCCAGGACCTAGGTAGATGCTGCTATACCAAAATAATTGTACAACTATGACCCAGAAAGATAAGCCACTTCATCAGGGCAAGCTGCCAAGTCAAATTTATTGCTGGAAGGTCTCAGCTCTGGATTCAGTGTTTAGCTCTGTGGATCAGCTACTTGCAGATTTTTCTGTGTATGAGTTCCCTTTCCAGAAGGCAAAATAAGGAATCCTATCTACTCTTTATAACATCAACAGCAGACAAAGTGCCCTGCATCCTCAGTAATGCATTATTTTACACTTCCCACAGGCATTTCTGTGGTCCAACTTGTGCTCAGCTTGAAAACCACTGAATTGGACTAGTGACCCTATCATTACCTCTGCCCAGCATCTCCAGCAAAACAGACTGGACTGAAGCTCATTAAGATAAATTGACCCGATTACCTAGGGACAAAGAAAAGTTACATGTCTCAATGCATTAGGGCAATTTTTCGGCCTATATGCTCAAAAAGTCTGTATTTCTCCCTTTATTTTCCATATTGCTAAATTAAGTATTTTAATGAACGGGTTAAAATACAGTCACAATGAATCAAAATATGATCAGCTAAAAAGTATGAAGACAACGAAAAAAATATTAGAACCATCAATGCTCCTAAAGAAAAATGATTTAACTCCTTGCAGTTTTATGAAATGTTATGTACAGATGACTCTCTTGATCACTGTATTAACAGTATCTAACGTAAACACAAGTCAGGTATGCTCTTTTCAAAGGAAAACTGAAATAATCAAGCATTTGATGCCAATTCTGAAAAATAATCTTATCCTTAGCTATTCCTTCTACCTTACCAAACTATCCGCCAGCTGCAATACTTAGCCTGTCAGCGCATCCACTATATAAACGCGTAGCACAGCCCTTGTGTGTAATGCCCAGGCACACGGTCCTTGCACTCTCCAAGCCTCCGGTAACTTCAGTGTCTTTCTAATGCAACTAGAAAGAGCAAGTATGACAAAGGAACGATGAGTGAAAGACAAGAAAACAAATACCAGCTGTTGTCAAGAGAAAGTTTTGGTTTTTTTCTTCTGCTCTTCTATTTTTTGCACTGCTGAAGCATGAAACTCTGAAAGGTTACTTATAAAGTATGCAAAGGCTCTGTGTCATCAGATAGCTCAAGCTGGTGGATGATATACTGTGATTGTGCTAATTAGCTCTTACTAATTACCACAGATTGGTGTTTAAAGTCCTGAGTAACAATCAGAAATTGCAAGAATTACTTCTGCAAGAATTGCAAGCTTACTCGCATTTCAGCATTGCCACCTACCCATCACCTGGCAGAGCCAGGTGACAGAGCCTACCCAAGAAGGCTCAGGGTAACAGGACAGATTTGGAGGTCAGTAAATCAGCATTTCAAGGCCAAGGCCATGACTCAGAAGATACTTTACCATCAACCTTCACCAGCTGAGGAGCAGCAGCTCTTTAGAAGAGGACAACTGCAGCAATACCACCTCGCAGAGAACTGGCCCGTCCTGCAGCCAGCACACGGGCAACACAGGTTCATGCTCAACACCAGCGTGCTAGGCTACCTCCAGAACCGTGATTACCACCTTCACGGACCCCAGGACGGGGACACACCAGGGACTTTGGGGCAGCTGCGCTCTCAGGGTTAGGGAGTCAGGAGTTGAGCCCAACACCCCAGCCAGGACCTGTCCCCGTAGCATCCAAGAAGGGGTCCAGGCACCTGGAGACAGCAGCAAGTTCAGCCGGGTCATCTACAAGTTGATGGCAACGAGGCAGCTCAGGTCCATTAAAGCCTATGAGCGCCCCGAGGCAACGCAAGGTACTTCCTGCCAACGAGGTGGGTAGGCAACAGAAAACAGCTCTCACAGTTTATCAGCACCAGAGGTGCAGGACAGAGCGCTGCGCAGCACGAGGAGACAGAAAAGGCAGGCACGCAGTAGCCCAAAGAGCCACGCGTCTTCTCTGGGCTGGGCCGAGCCAGAGAGCCTCCGCTCAGGGAGCGCACGGGTTCCCCGTGGCAATGAGGATGGAGGGCACGGGTGTCGAACGCCGCACGCTGCGGGAGGCCGCGCTCCTTCCGCAGACAGCGTCTTCCAGCACCGCGCTGGAAGCGCGGCGAGCGCTGCGCCCGCCGGCGAGCGTTCCCGGGGCTGGTTCTGCTTGCCAGGGTTACCGAGGCAGCCTGTGCCATCAGCCGAGGACAGGCCGGGAACGCAAACCTGCCATATTTTTATCTTCCCCTTTCAAAATCAGATGATCAGCTGCAGCTTTAGTCCTGCCAAACTTCACCAAATATAGCACAGAATTACACAGAGCCATAGTAACTGCACTCCCACCATTGTTCTGATTTAAAAGAGGACTTTGATTACATTAGGTAAATATTTGTCCTTATGTAATAGCTTCCTCCAACCTTCCAAAAATTTGCTGTCTTCTAGAATTTAGCTGAAGAGGGTACTTCTTCATGCTACTGCTATACCCCAAAATCAAACACTCTGCTACACTAAACTGTGAGAAGTGACATTACATGCAATAACAGTTATCCAGACAACTGTGTAGTTGCAGTTGCAGCTTTCCTGTTAAAACTAGAGGCTTTAAGCCATTCAAAGTCACTAAGAATTGCAACACCATAGCTGATGAGCTAAATAGCAGTTATTTATTCACAGATTGTTAAATTCTTACGGCCTTAAGACGTCTTAGAAAAGAGCACCAAAGAACTGACTCCATATCTAAATACTGACTCATTCTTCTTGTTGATATAATTATGAAGTTTCAGTCATTCCAAGCTGTTCACGCTGCTTTATCAACCACATGCATTGCAAAATATATGCTAACTGCAGTTTTTCCATTATAAAACTAGCTGGTGAAGTCACTGTTCTATTTCCAGCTCAGCTCTGGCACTATGTGTGGATGCTCAGTGCTTAATAAACACAAGGTTGTGGGGCTTTTTCTTTTTTCCTCTTTTAAACACACTGAATAAAAAGCTAGAGGCTTTCAATACCCTTTCTTCCATGTCATTTTAAATAAGGTAATGAAATAAATGAATACCGAAGAGGGAATGGAGGCTTGTGTGATGACTCAACGCACCAGGAGTCATGAGGAAAACACTGAATTCCTGGCTACGTGTTCTATTGTAATACACAGGAGTATACACACACAAAGGCTTTCGCCTTCTAAAGTAGGTGTTATTACCAGGCTAGGCTGCATTAATCAACATTCTCATCGCTTACGGTAATTACCCTTCTCTGAGCACTCACATACAAAAGCTTGAAGTTAAGATGTTAACTCCAGGCTTAGGAAAGAACTAAAACAAGCAAGTTCATCTGCCCTGTGCCTTTCTTTGACATAGCTACCGTCTTAACTTCTTCGATCAACCTCTGCACTGCAGAAAGCTCCAGTCCCTGCAAGAGTGTCTGTACACTTTCCTATGAATATTTGCTCAAATAAATTATTTGTTTAGCTGTACCCATATTTATTTTCTGGGAATCTTTTAGATGATACAGTAATGGGCATAAATATTTGGTCAAACAAGAGCTTCAAACTCATTGAGAGAGTTTTGCTCTGCAACACTGAGCATTCTGTTTGAAATGTGTTTATGGGAATCCAGCTCAAGCAATTGGAAAACATGCCAACTATCCATGGTATCATAACCAGCATGGTTCAAACAGTTCTCCTATCAAAAAGTGTTCTATAGAACAAAACATATGTAGCTTTCTCAAGCCTTTTTGCAAAAGGAGAGGTTTAGTACAAACACCTGCCCACTCGGGAGGTCATCCTGCCCATCCAGATCTCAGTCTCAAGGCAATGCTAATTCCAGTGCATACGTGCAATTCCCACTTGTCAAGACATCCATGGAAGAATACAGCAATGCAAGCTCCTACGAGGACATGATGTTTCTATTCTACCTCCTAACCTAGGGCAGAGTTTCCAAGCACATCTGGTGCTGCAATCTTGCTCTGCAGCTCTGTCAGCCCCAAGCATCACTCTTGCAAAGCTTCTTGCCTCGGCCAGAATGATGCCAAGGATGAAAATATTGGAAATTACATAGGATGAACACACACAGGCTTTAGGGATAGACTGCGGGGGGGAGGAAAAAAAAAAATTAAGTGGCACCTCTGGAAGGTAAGAGCAGACTATTGCAGTGCCAACCCCACTTTTCAAAACAGAGCACAGCTGCTTTATCCCATTTTGCTGCCAGAGGGAATCTGATGCACAAAACCAGAGGCAGAAGAGACAGGTGCTTTGTCTAAAAGTAGAACTCATTCTTTTGGCCACCTATACAATACAGGAGACCAAAGTATTCAAATCCAAGTGTGGGATCTTTCCAAGAGCAACATTCAGCTTACTGGCAAGCTTCACAGGGAGCTCTGCAGTTGCTTTTCGTATCATTAGATGAAAAGCTGCTGTCAGAGATTGTTTGCAGTTCCGTTTTCCTAAAACATTTATTTTTAACATTATCTGGAAGAGTTACAACTGAGTCTAACCAACTCTTTCACAGCACACAAGAATATGCAACTAAAGATTATAAATATATTTTCTTACAGCTGAGCAGTTCAAGCCCAATATTTAAGTGCTGGTATAAAAATATTCATAACCAAATTGTATGACAGAGCTAGCTTTGTCAAAACACAAATGTCTCAAAATATGCTGTCGTCTAGCATTGTAAGTAGTAGGTGATATTATTCAGACAAACTTTTTCAGTGAGAAATACCTCTAACTTTGAACTATTTGTAAACTGGTCCTGAATTCTTCTGAGTGGGGAAAATAAGATGACATTCAGTTTCGAGATTATTAATTGACTTTTTATTTGAAATTGCAACAATTCTCAAGTTTTTCTAGATTTAAGAACAGCCCAAAATGGAGATTTAATTTCAGTTATGCAAAATACCTCCTTCAACCCTTCAGAACTTTTTTAAACAATTCTTTCTTATTTAGAAACTCCCCTGAAACACTCAATTCCCTTATCGCCCTGTGTGTTCATATTCTCTTTTCAGTCCACAAACCAAGATATCAGCTATTCTTTTGACCATAATGTGAAGGGAATTGCTGGCAGAGGAAACCACGATGCAGAGGTGACATAGCCTGGTGGTGTCTACAGACACAGGACAGGAGGAAGAGGAGGGAAAGAGGGATCAGCCAGACTCCCCAAAACAGAAGGTGCCTCTCTGTGAGCATCAGATCCAAAGCTGAAGGACTGGGAGATCTTTACTACCCAACTGCCAGCCAAGGATGGAGAACAAGATCTTCCAAGGAAGGGCTGCTAGCAGGCAGTCTGGGGAGGATTAAACCATCTCCCAAGGCAGTGTTCTCCACCAGGATTTCTGGGCATCAAGGTTGATGGGGAAGAGGATGCAGAATCTCTGGAAGCAAAGGCTACTCCCATGGAGCGCGCTCAGCAGTGGCTTGTGCTCCTTTCTGCCTGTCCTTGTCTCTCTGCCTTTCTGCAATTGCTGTCCCTCTGTTCACAGCAATTACATCTCAGGTCTCAAGAGGCAGTTTTGATTTCAGAGAAATGAGAGAATGGACAAAACCTGGACATTTACTACTGAGTAAAGCAAAAAGTATTAGTCTACATTATATCGAGTTGTGATTGCTTCTACCCCTCTAGGGAACACACCATTAATAAGCAAAGACCTGCAAGTATAAATTTTTAAACTCAGGCCATAAAGCATTTCACTTGTATGAAGTGTGCACATTTTAATCATCTTTTGCCTTAAAATGAGACACTTGAAGTGAGACACAGTTACATCATGGCCATGGACAATAAAAGGTTTTTATTAAGAGGGAGACATTAGATGAGAATGTCAGCCTTCGGAGGCTATATATGTCACCCTGAAAACACAAAATATGCGTGTATGTATCTGTTCACATCCCAGGCTTCTGCCCAGAGGTAAATTCCCTGTTCATCTTCCTCTGCAGCCAGAGCTGAGGAAGTTTTTTGTTCTCCTGTTTGCTCCTAGTTCACCAGCATGGTTTACAAGACAAGTCTCTGGAGCAATCCTTCCTCTTTCGTTAAAAGGCTTTTTGGCACTCATGCCTTTTGTACAAAACATGACTGGCCTGTCACAAAGTCCCTAGCCAGCTCAAACCTCTAACATACCGTGGCCCTGAAGCAGCCAACAAGACCAGCACTTCTCCTTAGGCAACAACCTCAAGGCTGACCAGAACACCTGAGCTGGCCACTTGCAAGACTCCTTCTCACTCTTCTGACTTTTCTATTCAGTAACTACAGCAGCAGACCACACTCTAGCCATGAGCTCGTACTGATGCTCAAAATCCAGTTAAAATGAATTATTAAACAGCTGAAATAAAATTAAGAAAAAGTTATACAGCCATATTTCTTGCTGGCTCCACAAGCTGCACTGTCTTACATTATACAAGCCCATAAAATATTTAAAGTGACCATGTCCACACAATTACACATAATTCAGTGGAGAAGAATATACTGCTAAATTAAGTAAACCCTGCTAGCTTTTGTGTCTCCGCAGGACTAGTATTAAATATAATTAAAATATTGCCTTAATTTTTTTCCTGCAAGAGAAACTGCTAGCCTAACTGCATTTAAACCACTGCAATTATTCAATACATCTCAGAGGTTTCCATTTATATATGATAGCAAAGTGTGGGAGATGAGTTTTCTCCTCCAACATCCTCCACAATCTAGGGTAGAATTTTCTCCATCCTATTAAGGATGACCCAGATGCAGGTGGCAGGAAGGTGGCTTACACAAACATAGTCCTCCCATTTAGCGCAGACAAGACACACAGTTATCATGGATCAGACAAGCAGGACAGTTTTCAGTTGAAAGGGACTTATCTGGAATTTCCATTTTACCTTCAAAACTCCAATTCTTTGCAATATCAAGTTCGCAGACTGTACCATGTAAAGCCAGGTAAGTGCAAGGCATAAACTGCATGCTATTTGATAAGCAAAGCGTTATGAAAATTCAGAAAGCAACACCTGTTATTTCAACTCCCACTAGGATTGCATGAACATACACAAGACAGTTGTTCAATTAGATCATTTGAGACTCAGATTGAAATGACTATTGAAACAGTAGAGCTAAGACTTTTCACATCCTTTTGAAGTTATTTTCCCAGTAATTATTCCTTAGACGTATACTGATAATACACATTTTTTCCCTGAAAATATTCCATTTTTCTACTGTTAGTGGAAACACTCTATTGAAGAGACTCATAAGGCCTCCTATATTATACAAAAGCACAATGTAAATTATCTACTATAGGAAAAGCATCATTTTGATAGTTTCTTATATCATAAGTGGATACTAAATTCTATCATCTGCTACGGCCTTTTTCCTTTGGCCTGTCTCATAGCACATCACCTATGCAATACACATGGAATCATCAACATAGCTAAGAAACAAAGCAGATCTCAAAACACACACCCAGATTTATACACACCAACCCTTTACTACCATAGTCCCTGTGATCCTTTATCTACTTCTTGCCACAAGCTTCATCCTCAAATTCCAATCTGAGAGAACAAGTTAACTTCTTTTTTCAACAGTACAAGATTCATCCAGCAAATCCTGACAGTTTTGGAAATCATTTCTTTGGGATGGTCTGTTCAGGCGCTCGTGCTGCCAGTCTCCCCCCAAAGAGGCTACGATTCCCAGTCCAGAGGGCCTAAGACTTAGCAAGTGCTGCTGTGCAAGCAAGAGAAGCCCCTGGGGCAGGCTCAGCACAAGCCGTTTAGCCCATTGCAGGTGAACATCAACACATCGAGTGCCACCTGCAAAGCACTTGATAGTTTGCACAGAAAACAGTTTGCAGGTGTTACCTGCTCACTGCACAAGACAGCTCGGCAAGCAAGCGCCTGCTGACCGACACCTCCAGATGGCTGCACAGCAGCCAAAACGGCAGAAGACAAAGCTGCATGCGGAGAGGAAGTGTCCAGCCTTTCCGCACATGGAGCAAGCTGTCCTGAGGATGTGGGAGCCCTTGAAAACCATCAGGGCATTGTAATGCTTTAAAATAAGCCCCCCCCCCAAAAAAGAAACAGCTCTGGACCTTGTGGTTGTTCCCTTCAGCTTTTGACATCTTACCACTCTCAGTTGCACGTGAGGAACACGCAGACATCCCAGGCGGCAGCGTGATGGTGACCGGGAGCTGCCCAGGGTGCTGGCGGGCTCCAAGCTGCACATTTGCAGATTCGCCAGACTCCTCCACGCCCCTGGGGCGCTTCGAACCCTTCCCTTCTTGGGTAAAAAGTCAAAACGGCAGCCAGAGTGCAGTAAGGTAGGTGCTTTCCTTCCTATTCAAATTCTTGCCACTTAGGAGCACTGCTGAAATTCATGCCAAGTTTTCTGGCCAAGATCACGAAAAAAAGTAAATGTGTTATTCTTTACACACAACTTCTCCAAATATCCTCTTTCCCCAGGTCCAGGGCAGGATGTATTAGACCCTGTGCTGTCTTTGTTGGCAAATGCTGAAATGCAGAGGTGGCCACAGTGCTCCAAGAGCAACCCTCTTTAGAGTAAAAAGGGTGACAGGAGACAGTTTTTACATGCTGTGGTACTTGGCACAGAATAGATGATGCTCTTTCAAAGCAAACTTCCCAGAACTGGGGCTGTCCTGGTAGCTGATGCTCACACAGGTTTGAGATGTATTCCCAGAAGAACTCCAGGGAAAAGGGCCCAATATGAAGAACTCCCGGATCTAGAATATGAAACTGCCCGAGCGAAGAGGCAACACATTACACACTGACTGCTAGTAAGAAAGGAGAGATGATTTTACCTTCAAGGAGGACTCCAGCTGTTCAGCAGACAGCAATAACAAAGTACCAAAGGCTTCATAAGAGGAGCAGCTGAAGGTGGAAGCAGTGAAGAACAAGGAGAATTTCATTTTGGATTCAGGAAGGAAACACCAATGGAGCTGCACAAAGCAAAGGGGCAGGAGAAGGTGCATAGAGGGAGCTGTGCTTGAAGAGCCCAAGCAGTGTGGCAAGGACAAGAACAAGGGCATGACCAAGGGGCACCCCACTGCCTTGCCTGGCTCTGCAAGCACCAAATCGGAGCAGCAACATCTGCACCCTCGGTCACATCCTCAGGAGCTACATCTGAACACAGGCCAAGGCACAGTGAGGGTTACCAACATTAAAAAACAAACAAAAACAATATGTGCTCCCACGGCAAATTTCCACAGGCTGAGCAGAACTTTACTTTGCTTCTTGGAAAGACCACTGCCAGCATGACCATTGCACCTTCCTCTGAAGGCTGTCCTCTTAGGACAAGAGCTACTGGGTGCCACGAGGGTAGGAAACAGAGCAAAGCCAAGAGTTCGGTTTAACAGATCACACCTGGGAGCATCTCTCCCTCTCAAGGGAGGCTCCCTTACCACTGCAGTAACTGCTCATGTAACAGCAGGTCAACTGGCTCCCAAAATGCTTGGCAAAAAAAGGAACTGCACAACATGGGGTGTTGTGGAGGCTTTTTACACAATTCCCAGCCATCTCACAGCGCTGCCCTTACATCCACATCACCAAGCAAGGCCGCTCACACAGGAGGGCGAGGAGAAGACAAAGTTCCTCAGCACCATCGCCTGTGGAGCTCGTCCTTCACTTTATTAAAACTGGAAGGAACTGGAAGGATATTTATAGAATAAAGTTTCACTTCAAGCCCTGTCACATACTATATTACTCAGGCAGTGTCAAAAGTACAACGGCGAATCTGAAATGAATTTAAAATCATCTTTTGAACCATCTGATGCCCAGCAAAATGGAAGGGGACAGGATGAGCAATGATACCCTTCGGAACCAAAGCAAGGAGAACAGAGCTTTAATCCCTCTCTTTAGAGCTCATCTCCCATTTAGAGCACTCCGGGCAGAAGTTGACAGATCTGTTTATAGGACAGAGATGACTCAGCCAGCAATGGAATTTGCAGCTTACAAACAAAAATGGTATTTTGCTCACCATTGCTGTGCATCGTCCAGCAGGCCACACCTGGGACTTGCATACAACCCAAGCGTATATGCAGGGATTCTCCCAGCCTCATCCTGTCTGAGGAATTCTTGCTTGCATAAAGGATTTAATTTTTCATAAACATTACAGAACATACATGACAAAAGAGTGAGGGAGTAGGAGGAGTATTAGTGAATTTAAGAGAAATCCTTCGGAAATTCTGTACACATGTCCAGCAGATGCAGTGACGAGGACTGATGAAGTAAAATTTACTGTGTTTTTGCTCAGCCAGTAGCAACACATAATGTAGTGCAATAGCTGGCAGAAGCCCATTTCAAGTATTTCATTCACAGAGCTACATAAATAAAAATTTCAACACATTCTTCAAGCTCAGTTAACCCTGACATGAGCAGAACAAGCAAAGAGAAGTGTTATTCTTAGGGCTGCTTGAAGTTACACCACATGGCAATTATTCAAAGATAGCACAGCCATCAGGGATCAGAGCAGCAGGCAAGACCAGAAGATGGTTTCTAAAAATACCCAGGAGTTTGGAAGTATGTCCACAATAGATTCGGCAGTTCCTGCCAAAGAAAAGATTACCACGAAGAAAGAAATGATTATCCAAGAAAAAAACAAAATTCCAGGTTTCCTACCAGGAAAATCTGTTTTTTTTTTTAAAAAAACTACTGAGAGAAAGAATCAACTATTTCTTGCTAGATTAGGGTATTTACACTTTTTGGCAACTCTAAAAAATTTTGGATTGAATGGCTTCAGTTCAATCAATTTGATATTGCAATTAAAAAAAAAAAAAAAAAAAAAAACTAGCAGCACTCATTGCAGCAATCACTGATCTTTACTGAGGGGCAACAGATGCTCAAGCCACTGTTATCTTACCTGTTGCAGGCTCTTCATCTTTCACATACCCTTCCCCTCTGATCTAATCACATAGGAGTTGACCTAAGAGCCCTGCAGAAATCACCCAGGGCTTTGCAACTTCAGACCCTCCTCTGGGCCCAGCTTGCTTGCCCGTCCAGCAGCAAATACACCTTAACGGGAAACAGCTGTATTTCAGCAGATGCACTGTTCAGTATGACGGTAATATTAAACTGATTTGCAAGGAAGTATTTATGCTCATCTCAAAAGCCAGAACAACACACTTCTATTTTAGGACCATTGCCACACTTTTTAAAAATCAAAAATAGCTAAATGAAACATCACAAATTTCAAAATAACCTCAGAACATCTGTTTCAAATGAAATGCAGTTTCATCCTACTTGTAATTGTTTTGTGTCTGTTCTAACACATTTTGAGGTTGTGTTAGAGCGACGGGATATACATCACCGCCCAAAGAGCATGAAAAACTGATGCCATCTGACCTTTCTAAACTAAGCACTGCTTGACTGGGCATCAACCTAGGCCTGAAGGCCAGGTTTGACCATTCCAAAGCTTAGTTCCTAATTCTGCATGGAAAACAGATAAAATGTCAGCATTTCTCACATGATGCAAACCCAAATCCCATTCAGCTTGACTCACCCCCTGCTTGTCCCTGTTCCCAGCTCAGCACAGAGCCAACTACACTTTCCTCAGGGTGGGAAAGAGCCATCTCTCAAAGCAGCCTACGTTCCTCTAGATGTTTCCCCATACAGTTTCTCCTCCAGTTTGTCCTATCTAGGGAAAAGGCAGTATAAACAAGTCTTAAAGAGTTGCAATGTTAGCACTAGACCACCACAGACTCACACTTGACAAACCAGTGGTACCAAAGCCATGAGAAAGCGAAGTCTACGCAAGACCCCGACAACACATATGGGCTCATATTTGCAGATTCATTGCATGGAGCTAAATGACATGAAAAAGACTTGAAAGATGCACCAAAAGTCATCTCAGCTCATTGCAAACCTTACCAGTACAGTTTATTTTCTTTGAGACTGCAGGAGAAATTTTGTGAATGTTTTTCATTCTCTATGCATCACCAGAAAAGGAAGGTTCTAGATATACAGCTTCTAACCAAAGTAGGTGGGGAAATAAAATCCTCTATTTGGTTATTTTTAGTATTATTTTGCTGCCTGTTATACAGAGCTCTAAAGGGAACACAATTAAAAACTTCCTCTTCAGAACCAGGTCTTCATCTTTCTTTTCCATAGACGCAATAGGGGAAGAGGGAGGAGGAGCAGGGAGAGAGAAAAGAAAAAAGACTTTCTGTCACATAAATAATGAAAGCCACGTTCAAAGACCAAACATCTCACACAGCTTTTGAAGCTATTTTTTGCTTCTTTATACTGTTGCATGCTTTACCTGCTGCCTTTACCTCCCTACCAGTAGCTTGGCAAGCTATTTTTAAGACAACTCAGAAGATTTTTTTCCACTGATCTTGTCCAAACAGAAGCAAGATTCTTTTCGTTGAGTAGGCAAACTGCAACCCTTTGAACAAAAGGCAACTGATGCACATGACGCAAAGTGTTTTCTCAGTCAAGGGCTTACACAACGCAGGCTCCATCCACCTAACACGTGCCACAGAGGGGAATTAAACCACTCCTCTTCTGGCCAGGCTCAGCATGAAGGAGTTATTGCCATTTAAGCATGAAAAAGTGGTTTTGCTTTGTGATTTTTCTGCAAAGAAACAATGTCCAAATCCACCTGGACTAAGGAAAAACCCGTGCCCGTACGTAAGGTGGGCCGGCAGCTTTGCCAGCTAAGGAGGCAGAGCTCCGGGCGTCAGCCCACACCCTGCTCATTTCTTCAGCACTTGCTGCATTAGCCACAAAACAGTTGCAAAACATGAGCAAACCTCCCCAGACCCATCCAGCTGTAATCTCTGCAGGCCTTTCCAGCCTCAGTCGGCCAAAAGGCAACAGATTCACCCCTCTCCTCGTCTTACCTTTCTACCTCTCTCCTTCGCACTCACTGCTCCCCAAAACTGCCAGCCAGGAGCCCGTTTTTCCCCTACAAACTGCTACGCTTCCCACATCCTACCACAAACAACACATTTCTAGCATGCCGAACAGATAAGGCAAGGAGCTACTCACTGGGATCCTTCAACATTCATCCTTAGGTGCTGGAAAGCGAAGCCCCAGCTGTGTCCAAGGAAGGTGCTAAGCACATGGCTAAAGGTCTACTGGGACTCAGTCTTCGGTGGCTGCTGCAGATTTTGCATGGGCTGTGTAAGACGTGGCTACTGCAACTAATAAAACCCAACCTACGTAAGAGCAAGGCATGAGCTTTACAGAAAGGGGCTCAGGGAAAACAGCCCATTCGCCCATCCAGCCATCAAGAGCCAGGAACAGCCACTTAGCAAAGCACCGCTGCCTCTGGCACTCAGGTCTCATCCCTGTTGCTTTATCTTGGCTTTATCTCCAGGGAAGAAGCCAGAGAACTGGATGCCCCAACCTCGCAATCCCATGGTAATTTCTCTTTTGTATAAAATACAAATTAACCATGTTGTAATAGCCACAGGGATGCTCAGGACACATTCAGATAACACTCCACAGGCCATACTGCACCCGAGGTATGTCTAAGCACATGCAAAGGCTCAACATCAGAAAGACCTAAGGGTGCACTTGTCACATGCAGACAATTATGTTTGTGAAGCAGACGGGATGCAGTTATACATATAGATACTTCCGTTTTCATCATTGCCATTTCTTTACTCAAAAAGAATACAAGCATTTCATAAACGTGGACTCTCACTGCATCTGCAGTCTGCTTCTGCAGCCTCCCAGTGTAGAGAACACAGAAATTAAAGGTTGAAAACCATATCTTTTCCAAGTCAAATGGGTTCCTTTAAGTCACTAATAGCTTTGCAGAAAATTCCTCTGTGAAGATGGGGGTGTGGGGGTGATACGTTAGAGACTGTTCTGAGCTAATTTATGAGTACTGCATGCGGCCAGGCTGTATAAACATTTTCCTTGTGATTAACTAGAATTACTGGAAGGCTTATTGTATGCATAGGTTGATTAATTTTAATAGCAGGGCTGTTACGAAGCTAAGCAGGAAAGAACACAATAGTCCACAGTAGCCTCTTGGTAACTTTTCAAATAAAGAGGATTCAGAAGAGTGGGGTAGTAACATATGGGATGCAACCCTCAGCTCTCACAGCTCTCCTGCTGGGGCTGCCCTGCTCAGAGCATCGCAGAATCCGTGCCCGCTCCTCACTTCCAGCCATGGTGTGGTACACGCACAGCTTTCCCAGGCAGCGATAGGAAGCTGCTGTTCAAACCAAAGCCTCCCTCAGGCACTCGAGTCTCCGGGCTCTTCAGGCACTGCATAAATCCCAAGTACTTCTCTGCAGTCACAACTGTGAGCATAACATCTTTTTTCCAGGCACTGCTTTGCACTACAGCATCACTTTAAAATGTCTTCTGCCCTCTCAGGATATGTAAGGGTTTTTTTTTTTTTTTTTATTATACATCAGACTATCATGTCTTTAGTCCTGTTTTAACAAATAAACATAGTCCACCCTTTCACCCTAAGCGGCCACAAGACCTAAAGCACAAGGATTTGCAGATATTACCAGTTAGTGATGCTTAATCATTGCATTTTGAGCAAGTCTTTCGAGCCACAAGCAGTAATAAGGCAGAAACCAGCAGAGAATTCCTGGCATTGACATGGTTCACTTTATACATCATTCTAAGAACTTTTAACTTGGTTTATTATTTTGATGGGTGAACAGCCATGCTGGGAATGAATAAAATGCACTTGAACTGTAAGAACAGATTTAATTTTGAACTGCAGACCCACATTTTCTGCCCTCCTTTCAGCAGAATTATTGAACACAGTTCAGA
>JAYECN010463615.1:0-18676 GCA_035222435.1 Microcambeva ribeirae
CCCCACACCCCCCCGCCCCCCCCCCCCCCACCACACCCCCCCCCCCCCCCCCCCCCACCCCCCCCCCCCCCCCCGCCCCCCCACCCAAACAAAAAAAAAAAAGAGCTAAAGCCAACACTTCAGCCCTATTGCATTTCATTCGCTTCCCTTTATGGAATTACCTAGATTGGCTGGTGCCAGCCTCTCCCCATTACAACACTGGTGTGATCACAACATGCTGATGAGTTACGAGATAACCTAAAGCCCTCTGGGGGTGGTGATGGGGAAGCTGTTTCTATTCTAATCTACCAAATTACCATTGTCCTTATCATTGCTAAGGAGGCGGATACATCAACGGCGGATCCCGGCGCTAGAGCTGGGCGATGCAAGGCAGACATAAAGGCAGTTGCTTCCCGTTGGGTTATTCTTGTCCAGCTCCGCCCTGAAACTCACTCTTCAACTTCAATAATTGGCAGCAACTAATTAGAAGGAAAAATGCAAGCAGTTGATTACATGTTTGATTAAATGTTGATTACATGTTTGATTAAAGAGACCACAGAACAAATTTCCCTTGGACAAGAGCACTTGTTTTCTGTTGCTCACTGCTTCTGTTTGCCGACACAAGAGATAAGGAGCCGTGGAGATGGTGCTGTACCACACACCGGCACCTGCAGCCTGCTGCCGACTGCGCAACGCGCAGCACGGACCCGCTGATGCCTCCTCTGCCATGGGCCCGTTTCAGAACCGGCCATCCCTGCATCCATGGGGCCAACCCCCTGCGTGCTCTCACCAGGGCCTTGACATACATAGTTACTCAATTCCCTGTATGCACATGTGGAAAAATCCACCCAAAGTAGCAGCTTCAATCCCTACCGCAGGCTCTGGGTGTCACACACGGGTCCCTGCAGAGGCGGCCTCGCACGGCGGCGCGGACCTCCGGCCTCGCTGCCGCCGGCTCTGCCACGGCGGCGGTGGCGGGCGGGCAGCACCGCAGCTTCGCCCGCGGGCAGCACCTTCACGGCTAGCAGCGACGCTCCTCCCCGAAATCCTCTCAGGCCTCAGAAACAACAAACCTGTGCTGTCCTCAGAAAATTAAGTAAAAGGGGGGGCGGGGTACAGAATGTTGGGAAAGTTTTACCTTCTCTAGGAGGCCACAGAGAGCCACCATCTCACGCGGCCCACAGCCACACACCCCGCCGAAACACCGCATCACCATTAATTACTCTAACCGATGTCCAGGCAAGAGTGAAAAACTAGGCAGGGTAATAGTTTTCTTTCACGGGCTGATCTGAACTCCTACACTTTTTCCTCCACCTGAATTCCGGCATCGCCATCAGCAAAGCGCAAGCCAAGTCCTTGCCCCGGCTGACTCCGGGCAAGCAGCGCTCCAGCCCTGCTCCGGCGGGCGCTCCTGGCACCTGGCAGGATCCAGGCCACCCAGCACCCGGGGGCTGCACCGTGTCCTCCCACCTTCCCACTTCCAACGCACAGCCCAACAGCGTCCGCCTAACGGGATCGACACCCGCCTTCGTTTTGCTACCTCGAGGCCCGACGCCAAGGCGAGACCAGCTTCAGTGCAAAGAACTAAACTGCAAATGAACGACCAACGAGTTGTTCAATTTTGTTTCGAAATTAAGTGCTGAAAGGCTGCAGTCGGCTTGGAAAGCGCTGGCCTGCGGGTTGCTCAGCTGAGCTTACTACTTAACTTCACAGTGGAGTTCACGTCAGCAGCCGGTGTTACTGGGGTCACAGACCCTGCTCCAGAGGTACAAAACAGACTTATTTCTTCTTGAAGATGCTCAGTCAGATGTGAGGCTGGAACTGCTTTCATATGTGCTGCTCTCTTAAAAGAAAAATGCTAGTTAGGTCATGGCTTAAATTTTTCAGAGAAACTTTCGCTGCTGAGAGGTAACTTCTCTATTCACATTCTTAGGGAAAAAAAAAAAGGCTACAATTTAGAAATGAAAGAAAAAATAGAAACTGCCATTTTGGCCATTTAAAGCTACGAACGAAGAAAGAAAGAATGAGTCATATGTGAAAATACAAAATAATAAAAAAAAAATGAATACTGCTAAAAGCAGTAGGATTTCTTTTTTCAAATATTTCTCTGTAAAATAATCCACATCCTCTGCAAAATAATCTAAGGCCCTCAACAACAGTCTTGCATCCTACGCCTACAACAAAGTGATTACAAACACTTCTGAAGTTACACGTACACTAAGCTTGCCATTAAACCCCCACTCTGCACATGCAGGAGAGAGATGAACTAACTACATACATAAAATAATATAACCTGGGGTTGTTTCATAATCAAAGATAGGTTTCTTCCCACTTCTTCCTCAAATCTCTCTGCTGAGAAATTGGCAGCAAGGATGCTCAAGATGCATCTGATGTCTCTCTCCACAGACAGCATCACGTTTCTTGTGCTGGGAGCTGAGGCACCAAGCCAGCCAAACACCCCTGGTCTCGCACCTTTCTGGAAGTGTGGGCAGCTATAGGATGCTCACGCTGCCAAGCACCAGAAGTCAACAGGAACACCTACAGCAAGGACGGACCTGCTAGGTGAACAGAGGCAACAGAAGCTGTGAACGATGCCTGCCAGTGCAGACACTCACAGAGCAGTGCTGCTTTTTCCCTTCTTTCTGGATTTTGCAGAGGAGCTGCATATGCTCCTTCTTGTAAGGTGCTGCCCCTTGAGATGTAGGGCACAGGTTTGTTTGCTATTATATGAGACAGCTCCAAGATTGGGGCTGCAGGTTTTTATCCTGGATAAGATCCCTCTGGAAGCAAACAAATTTCACTCAAATCACTTTTACAAGGCAGAATTACATGCCAAATGCTCAGACTTTTTGCCATCTCCCATTGCAGGTCCTTATCAAAATAATCAGCCGAGCAACAGTGGGTGTTACAGTGCCTGGCCACTTTGCTCTGGGGTAACAACAGTCCTTCTCTGTTGTTGTTTCCATGACACTAAAAGCAAAATCATGGTAGATCATTTAATACCTGTACAAAGATTAGCTGCATTTATCTGAAAATGAACCTTACTCAGACAACTCCTCCCATGCACACACTTGAATCATATTGACCACGATATTTTCTCCAATGACTCTTCCACTGCTACAAACCCCTTATGCAAACATACAACAGCTGATAGCTACTTCCCAACCATTACACTAGAGAAGCTTTCAAAGGTGTTCTTGAAAGCCTAGTTGATCAAGCAATCACTGCTGCAGAGTGCTACTCTAAGGTGGCTTCTACTATGGAAACCTTCCTTTACAGCAGAAGCTTGTATTTGTACCAAAAGACCAGATACAAAGGGCTTTTAAAGGCCTAGAGTCAGAACTCAGTTTTTCAAGGTAGAGGTTTCATATAGCAAACAGGTGACCTCAATATAAACATGCTGATAACCTCTAAATACTAAAGTTTTCTAATTAAAAGACATAGTAACTTACGTAAGTTATATATAAAACATATCAGTGCCTCAACCTACCCTACACAACAACAGGAGGCCAGAACACCAACCTCTGCCTTTGGCATTTAGTATTTCAGCTGATGCTCTTTATTGTCCCACCTACTTCGCTGCTCTTCCACTTTAATCCCTCACAGGGCAGTAAGATTTCTGCGGACATCTCATAGGCTCATCACTCACCCTGACCACCTCTGTGCCCACCTGTCCTGTCCTTCTCTTCTGCAGAAGGAACTTCTCCACACTGGTCCCTCGGTGTTCACCACAAAACACCCACTGCCTTTGTCTGGTGTTGTTAGAAACTGGTATGAAGTCACCTGCTTATTCAGGGACCAAAAGACAGTGGCCCCGTCCTTGTCTGGAGGGTTACGGTGCAGCTATCCCAGCTACTCTCTTGCTCCAGTGACGCAAGACAGAAGTTGCAGCTGTGGTCCTGCCTTTCTGGCCTCCACAAAGAGCTTTTCGGTGCCACTGGCCATTTTACATGTCTCTGTCATAAACTGGCACCCAGGCAGCAACAACATCTCTGAATTTCATAGCTTCTTTCCTACTGCTCAAGAAGATAGCTGGATTAGCCATCCAGGACTACTACTCTTCAGCAAGCAACGAGCTCAGGGTGGGAACTCGAGGAGCTCTTTACCTTATTTTTATCTCTATCCAGTGGACAACCGTGCAGCTGCACTCGATCACAGCTCTGCTATTCCCTCCTAGATGACGCTCATGACTGCCCATTTGAAAAGCATCTAGGAGACAGAGAACCTTCTGACATGGTTCTAAAACGCCTTCCATCTGCTTTAGGATCCACACACACACACACACACACACTTCTACCCAAGCTTGGGAACTTTTTCCAACTTTCAGCAGCCCACATCGTTCTGCCTACTTACTCTTTTCAATCCCGGACACAAGACAATCTGCATAAACAGGGCTCACCACAGAACACCAAGCTTCACCTCAAGCAAGTTACCTGCCTCTGCTTCCCTTGTTTTCACTTGAGAGTGTTCAGATTAGAGCCCTCCACCTTCGCTGTCAGAACATGGTCAGGAACGTTCAATTCACATCTACACTGTCCTAATCTGTAAAGGAAGAGTGATAACTTTTTGTGTTACCTAAGAAGTATTATGTGATTCCTCATGCATCAATTTACAGGATGCATCAACATGATTCTATTTGCCAGAAGCTAAATATGCAGTCTTAAAATCTCCAAGGAGATTCTGGGCATCATTTAAAGGGAAAAAAACATGTTTCCTGGTACAATGGTAAACATTAGATCCCCTTAAAAAAAAAAAAAAAAAAAATTGCTGTATAGTAGTACCTGATCTTTTCATTTGTATATAAGCAAGACAAAACCAAACTAATACTCCCTCCTGTACAGCCCTCTGCCAGTCAATCATTCTAGTCCTTTCTACATTTATTACAACTAAACTCAGGTATAATAAACATGAAGGAGTAAAGACTTTTTGAAGAGTCAGTCATAGTAAACGACTCCAAATATGTGAAAGAAATTGCTTCTGATGAACATTTCTTTTTTATTTTACAGCCACACAAGTAAGTTGTATAGCACCTTTTTTGGAGAAGATGCTGAAAGATTTTAACCTTACAAGAGCTTTTTCCAAAGTTCTTGTGTTTGTAAAACAGCTTCATCACTAGAAAAGAAATATCCTTTGGGATCAAATGATGAGGCTGAAATTCATTTGTAACTTTCTAGATTTTCAGTTCTTCTTGTGTTCCGCAGGTTCTGTGTGTACCTGAAAAATGGCAACTCTGCTATTCCTGTGGAGTTACAAGGGCCTACTTGGACCCTGCACACCCATGTAAAATGCAGAGAAAAATATAAGCAAGAAAACATCCCTCATCACCATCACTGTCTCAGCTGGACTAGACTTCTGCACGATTGCATGGCTCCTTCTCTTTCCTCTTATATTTCAGCCTCCTTTTCCGCATATATTAGCGGAGCTGAGTTAAAAACATCAGTGCAAGAAGAAACCATAGCGTGGCAAAAGTCTACATCAAAGCAACACACTTAACCTAAAAAATATTTACCAGTTAAATAGCTCTGAGAGATTAAAGAAATTATGCGACAGCTAAAATTGTTAAAACGTTGGGGTCCTCAACAACTTGCTCAGTGATACTATTTATTTTTTTTACACAAGTCACCGATGAGAACAGTCTAATTTTAATTTTTAACAGTGGCTTGGAGTAGATCAAGGTGAATAAAGAGCTGCTGGCAACTACCAAGACCAAGTAATTGACACTTCGTTTATTTTTTGAGATCCAAAGACATTTGGGCATTTGCTAGCAATTCAGCCATACAACAGCATTGTGGAAGTGTTTTATTATTTCCACACTTGATAAGTGGAAAAAAAATAAAAAGACAGCAGAGAATTCACTGACTTGCTCTGGTGACAATAAAGTCTGCCCTAAAGCCAGGAGCCAACCCCATGCTGACTGATCCGGAGACTTCGCTGCCTCTCTTGGACCAGAGATTATTCTTCAACTTGGGAACCCCCTTCCCACCCCGCCACCGCCTGTGGCTTTAGATACCAACAAATACATTGGAGATATCAAATATTTAAGCGTGTTTCCAGTGCTGGCAGTTCATCCCTGAACACCTAAAAGTTGAGTCTGATTTCCAGGCTGCTGGGGCAGCTGCTTCAAACCTTCCAATAGCCAAACCGCCCCCATCAGCAGTAGGGAGGGAAAGAGCCACCCCCAGCTCTTTGGGACCGCGAAGGCCCCCCAGCTTGTGCGGGCGCCCAACACTGGCATTAGGCACACTGAATAAACATTTTCCTGAAGCTGTGAGAGGGAAGGGAAAAGCTAAGGAAAGAATTTCACATTCAGCCAGAAACATATAGAGAAGAGGCAGGAAAACTTAACCCTTTAATAGGTTTTACTCCATCACAACACAGTTGGGCTCTATTGAAACAGAGCCCTCATCACTGTTCTTAGAGGAGGCTCCAACAATTAACTGCTGCAAGCTACGTTGGCTGCTGGAAACAACCCCACACAGACATTGCTGTCTTACAAACGGAACAATATTTAACCAAAAACGTTCTCCAGCACAAGGTTCCTTCTCTGTGACATTAGCAGCACTGCCAGGCTGCTCCTTTTTGCCTGGGGTAGCCCCTAACAACTGGCAGTCCTTGATTTAAAGGGGAGGCCAAGAGGCAGCATGGACATTTTTTTGCACAGACCACATGCATTTTCCACCAATAAACATTATTTGTTGCAACTTTCACTACCAGCAGTAAGTATCCTAAAATCTATTTCTACTGGGAGCCTTCACACCCACTTATCACTCAACGTAAGAAAAGGTGGCAGCAGCAACTACTAAGAAACAGGAAACGCTAGTACTACACTTGATCCTGCAAAAACACTGCAGGCTACTCCACCGGATACTTCCCTGGGCCGAGCAGCCATTCAGAACTGCAATTGTGGTAGGTTTTAATTACTACCTATGACACTTTGGATTCCTGGCCACCAACCCTTTCTGTCAAGTCATTCCAGGCTTTAAACGCCAGCTCTCCGTATTCATCAAGCAGCAACGGAAGAGACCAGCCAAGATGCTCCAAGTGCTGGTCCCGGGCCTGCTGAGGACAGTGGCACTGGCTTTGTGTCACTATGAGCAGACAGTTTCAATCCTCATCTCTCAAATTCTCCATTCCAAGATAGAATAAAATAAAATAGTATGTGAACCCAGGTAAATGCAGTCCCAATTTATTCAGCTACAGCTTCACAGGGAGATGGCCAAGATCCACAAGCATCCTCAGCTTCCATGGAGATCAGGAGAACAAAGTACCTCAACAGGAGGTAGGAGCTTTTCAGAGGGAGCCTCATTCACAGCAAGGGTTCCTGTTTTAGAAACAAGCACTAAAATAAAGAACTTGACACCCATCTAACTAACCCACAGAACTGTAACAGAGAGACTTGCACTTTACACATCAGAGAACAGCTTTGTCCAGGAAGAAGAGAGTGGTAAAGCTGCCTTGGAACAAATGACTTTGTTACCAAATTATTTGCTCAAGCTCAATATTTTACTTCAGGGCTCTCAATTGTAGTTAGTGTTTTGTGGGGCTGGGGAGGCTAAGGGAGAAAATACCAATAGGTTATAGAAAAGTGTATGAAAGCTGGTATCTCAGCGAAAGCACATGTTGGTTGTAGAAAATTCTTTACCAGTGATCTTTATGATCTTTATGATTTCAGAAGTAACTCTTTTCTGTCTTAAGAAAACTCTCATCTGGTTCTACATTTTTCTTCCCCAAAGACAAAGAGGAGAAACTAGGAACAGAGGAAAACCATGGAAATTATAAGAACAGCTACAGCAGGTCAGTTGGAGGGCCCAGCTTAGCCAGGCTCCTGTTTCCAAAGTCCTGTTCTGTAGCCAGACACAAGAGAAACATCCTCAAATACTGCTTGTCTTCACTAATCTCTGCCAATTAGAGCTATACTATTTTATTACCACTGCAACAATGCTAGAGAAAAACTTGCCCGAGAGGAGTGGGACAAAGCACTATATTTTAAGTGATTATTTGAGACAAGAAAGCAAGCTGAGGTCCCAGCACAAACACATTGAGCCAACCCCCACACAAACAATATCCATTGTGAGCTAAAAGGGGGCATCAGGAAACGCGTAACACAGTGGTGCCGCGGCTCAGAAATCGGAATAAAGCTTCCACCAGAAGAGCTGGGGGGCTGCAAGTGCACAGGGTTTCACTGCACCCCACCTTATACTGTCACATTCAATACTGTCATGCTAAAGATGTGGAAAAGATAGTCAACTGCACTGTATAATTACTATATATTATTTTATTTAAAGGAAAAAAGAAAATCCCCCCAATTAACTCAATGCCTTTCTCATTCAAATCCCTTCTGGCTCCCTCCAGCATCAGCTCGTGCTCCGAACTGCAGACCCACAGGTGACTAAGTATGAGCCCTGCCATCCCAACACAGCACCCAAGACACATTCACGGTCAAAACACAACAGCAGACCTAGCATCAGGCAAGTAGCCCTCTCAGGGAAGCACGTGGGTACATACTAGAAATCCATTTGGTTTGGTTACAGTACCCAGAATCACAGACATCCTTCCCTTAAAGCATGCTATAGGTTAAAAAAAAAAAAAAAAAAAAAGCTTTAAATTATTTAAAACAGACAGTAATAAAGAGCCACTGTTATTTCCACAGAAAAGCAAGTTCTCATCCACAAGAAAGTACAATCTTGAGCAAGGTGCCCTGTGAAAATCCAGCACTCGTAAGAGCAGGGAAGATCATATGCCCTATAGACCATATAAGAAGCACTGCTACACCACATAGCACTAACGGAGCAATGAGAAGGGGAAACCAAGCTAGCACAAACCAAAAGCAATTTAAACTTGATGGTAGGGCAGCGAGCAGAAAATTTCACTCTCCTGAGTTGCAGATAAAACAACTCAAAGCACAGACTCTCTCAGAGGCTGAAAACTAGAGGCATAAAATAGCATCCGAAAAAGAAAGAAAGAGAAAATGGAGTTTCAACCCCCAACTAGCAACAAGATCATATCTTCTGTCTCTCAAAGCAAGCTAAATTTTATAAAGGTCAGAAAAAACTGCCAAAATAACCTACTCGCTCCAAAATTAATTGCAACCTGAATGTAAAACCTGGAGTTTAATCAAGACAGAAAGAAAGGCTACATTAAAGCGTCAAATCCCAAAGACAAAATGTAACCAAAACTACTATTTGTCTGCCTTTAGACAACTCGCTCTTCTTCCGATAGCCTCAGTTACTCCTCGCTGCCTGTGTGACCAGGGAGTGAAACATGTTTTCCCCTAGGATTGAACCAGCTTTAAAAGGCAGCAAGGTTTCGAAGCCAGTTTCATCACGGCACCCTGTCCGCTCAGCACACGGGTCCCAGCACAGCGCGCTGGTGACGCTGCTTCTCCCGCACGCCTGCTCCCCGCTTCTGCTCACACACCGGCCGCAGCTCAGCGACCACAAGTCTTATCGCCCTTTCCCTTAGGTAGCCGGATTTCTTGATTTCCTTTTCCCTTCCCTTACTCCCACACGTACACTTGGTAGGAGGACTCGTCTTTCAGCACTCGCAGGCCTCCCGATCGGCGGCTCCAGGGCACCAGGCGGCCTCTTCGTGGGCAGAGCAAGGGCAGCGCCAGGGGCTGCCTCCGAACAGGCTCCCGCGGGCTCCGCTTCGCGCCCCGCCACCAGCGAGCGCGTCGGCCGGCTGGGCTGTACCCAGCGCTGCTGCGCGCCGGGGCCTCGGCGAGACTCTCTCATCGTGCGTTTTGCCCAGACTGCCTCACGCGGGACGCTGATGGTGGAGCTCCATTAATTGAAAAACAAAGAAAAACAACAGAAAGACCCGAAGGACAAAATACCCTCAGTGTTAGCCAAAAAATGCACGTTTGCAAATGAATTCTACACATGGTAGGAAGGCTACATACAACTTCGTGTCACTGCTGTGGTATTAGTACCGCTCTCCAGTTTTGGAGAGCCCACGTCGCGTGGTTGCACCGCAGCTGTGGATCCAGGCACTTTTCTGTCTCTAACCTGTGCTCCAGCAACGCCTCTGTAACCGGCCTCGCACAGGCTAACCCGTGATTCAGACCGCGCTGCGCTCTGGCTCCTGGGCTGTGCCCAACCCCTGCTTCCTCCTCCCGGCACTTTCGCAAGCTTTTTCATTTCTATCAAGGAAGTTCTTTCTTTGGGGGGAAGAACTTTTTACTTCTGAACTTCTTGCAAATTTTTGACTTAAATGGTTCTATTTTTTAAACTGATCAAGAGCCAGGATATTTTAGTAAAATGAACATATGAGTATGCATATTTAAAAATACTAAAACCAGAAGCAATGATTTACTTTCTCACGTCTTAGTCGCAGCAGAAGTCGCTGTGAGCCACCCCGGAGACAGCCAGGCGGCAGCCGTGATACCGGCTGCAGCGGCACCATGTCCAGGGGCAGAGGGGCTGCATCCCCCGGCAATACTGTCTCCTAAGCAGATGGGATTTTGTAACACAGAGGGGTAGCTGGCAACAACGCTCACGGAAACGCCCAGACCCGGACATATAACATGCAAACAGAGTAAAATTGTCTTCAGGAGCTCCATTCATCTCGGTATTTTCTAAACCACAAGGAAATATCAAGAACCACACTGAGATGCGGCTACTTCAGAAGCGACCTAGCCAGCCACATTTAAGTGGTCATTACTGGACTCATTAACAACACAGTGCATTGCCAAGGCGGGCAACACTTCATAGCCCATCCATACAAAGGATGACACTTTCCGCCCTTGTAATGAAACCAGACTAGCAATATAAAAAATTAGCCAAGCCATTATATCACTTCTTGCAACTGTGAAGGCAATTTAGGGGCAGCAGGGAGAAGCGAGATCAGCGCTCTGGGCACCGCAGATGGGGAAAGAGGGGCACGGCACAAACGGATCTGCACGATATCGTTTCTTTCCAGGGCTATTAATCAGTAGGGACATCATTTGTTCTGTTAGATATTAACCACTCACCCCAACATGCAGATAACTTTATCAAGGCTAGACAGTGAGAGTCATTTCTAAACACTACAGCATGCTATACAGAGGACCTTGCTTCCAAAGAATCCTTTCAGCTATTTCCTTCTGCTGTAGGAAAAGGCATACTGAAATAGAGACTTAGTCAGATGTAATAGAGGGGAAAACAATTACAAGAAGAAAGTAGGAAAAAAAAAAAAAAAAAAGCACCAGCACATTGAAAAATATGATTTCAGAAAAAGAACAACTACACCATTTACAGACAAAATACTCAACACAAATCAAGTCTCTTAAAGCACCTTTTGCAAGCCTGTTTGCACTCTTCAAAGGGGAGAAGCTCCCTCAAAGTGCACTCACATTTTGAATACAGTCCGACAGAGCAAACATGGGGCTGGAATAAACCATTTTTCTGAACATTCAGCTCAGAATTTACTATTTTGTCTCAGCTAGAGACACATCTCATTCAAGCACTTCTTTGCATTGACAGCTGTATCATGGAGGATTCCACTCTGCAAGGTGGTGCCCAGGAGCCAGGCTGAATGCGCACGACTGATGCATTATGGAGCAAGTGGGAAGACTGAAGCCCACTGGTGAGGAGGAAGAACAGTGCGAGGAGTGTGATGGAGGGAGAGGATGAGCTGCTGCTCTGGGGAGGAAGGAGAGGCTCCCAGCCCTTCCATGCAAGCACAACTCAGCACTGACCGGACTAAACTGGGCTAGGATAAGAGTCACAGGATAAGGGAGTTCTACTCGGAATTGAATGACCCTCACCCAATAAAACCCTAACAGCGCAGTTTTGAAAGCCATTCCTAAAGTACATGGTTCTCCCCGAAACAGAATTTCTCTTGGTGGAGGGAACGTGAGCCAAGATTTGGGCAGCATGAGGGCAGCATGAAAATACCAGCAGTTTCTGCTCTGACACCATCCAGGGCAGAACTCCCTCTGAAGAGGGTTAAATTCCACTAGGACAAACAAGACCTTTGTTTGGGGCCTGCTGGACTCGCAAGCGAAGCGAGACAGAGAAGATAACCTGGCAGAAGAGCGTCTGTACCGCAGCACCGCGGCACAGTCGTGCCCAGCACAGCTGCTGGTTTCATCCACTTGTTTCCCAGGCTCTCCCTCCTCGTTTCCTTGAAACACAACACAGAATGTCACCTCAACAGAAAGCATCTAACGTTGACAGAAATGGCACATCTGGCCAATATAAGGAGATACCAGGTCAGCAGCCATTCCCAAGCACAGTTCACGAAGGCTGAGCAGGCGCTTCCAGGAGACGGAAACCCCTCTCGGATCAAACCTCCACACCAGAGAACGCCGCATGCACCCAACCCGCTTGCCTAGGGCTCCCAAGCCACAGCTCCGGAGTCAGCAGAGGGACCTCAACGCTGCCAGGCACACAGAGCCCTTTCTCAGGCACCTTCCGCAACATTACAGACTGTACAAAACGGAGGACAGGTCTCCTGACCTCGGGAGAAGCCAAACTCTTTGCCTTGAAAGGGGACCAAACGTCCCATGTCATTCCCTGTGTTTGTCCACATTGTTCTTAGAAGTCTCAGGCAGCAAATTCCTCCGCCTACCTGGACAATCACATTGTTTCTTCCAAATGCTTCACATCACTCCCTCCAGCTGTTTGTTCTGCCCACAATGGCACTGGGGAACACACAGTTCTTTTTTGTTTATTTTTCCTCCTCCTTCCTACAACATCTAGAGAACCCTCTTTAACCATCTCTTCTGCAGACCGAGTAGCACCAGTGTGATGCACCGTATTTTCAAGACCTGTGATCATTGTCAGTGCTCGTTTGGACACTCTCCAGCTGCCTTTTCCTTGAAGTGCAGTACCCGAAACCAGAGGTAAAGCCACTCTAGCAGTAGCTTTATCAGGGCTGAGCAGAACTGAAGCATTACTTCACGTACCCTCAAGGCTATATTCCAACATATGCGTCCCAAGATGACATTTGCCTTTTATTTTTAGGCAACAGTGTCAACTCATATTCAGTTTGAGATCTACAGAAGGATCCAGGCTTTTCTCTTGAAGGTTGCTAGACCTAGGTCTCTAGAAGGTTTCTAGGTTGACTAATTATTTTTGTTCTTCCTCACCACACCTCAATTCAAGCAGGTTGTGGTAAGGGATGTACCGGACAGAGGATGCAAATTTCCTGAATCTATGGTAAAGGACTGCTAGATTATGCAAGAGACTTGCTATGAAAGCGATGATTGTTACAGTCCCTTCTGCTGCCGAGCGCCAGTGCTTTGTGTTCCCATGAAATAGGTCTTGTTCTGCAAGCAAAAAGCAGCAAACTTTTATGAGAAGGGTGCCTATGAATCAGTGCTCTTAGCTATTAAGAAAAAAAATAAAAGAACAACATATTACCAGTTCTTCTAAGATGCAGAGAAAGGTCTCCTCCTCTGCAGGAGGAAAGAACAAGAACCAGAAATACGCTGAACTTTTCTCTTCCAAGAAATATGTGAGTTTTTTTGCTACTGCCCCTTGACACATTTTCATGGTTTATTACAATTTATACCATTCAGGTAGGCGTTAGGTTTTGCTAGAGCTAATGCCAAAGAAACGTAGCCTCCCATCCGGCTCCCAGTTGCTGCTTGTGCTGTAGTATTTCACACTAGCACAAGCACAATGAGAGCTATTGATTAGTGCACAAACATTTTATTTTTATGGCTTTTAAGATCATAAAAGCTAACTGGCACAAGTCAAGCATTTAAGAAGAGTAGTATTTGGAGATTTTTATGGGGAACTGGGGTTAAAGAAAACCCCTCGAGACCTTCCTGGAAAAAACATGTAATAGCAGCCTCATATCAGAATCATGCTTAAACCGATCTTAAAACTCCATTTTCGACACAGGTTTTGCACAGGTCATGGCACAAAACAGACCTCAAAAAGTTAAAGAGAGAAAAAAGAGCCACAGAAATATGATACGATAATAGTGTTAACAGATATTTTATCATGTTGATTTACTAAAGAGTGGGTTCTAAAACACGTTTAAAGAAGAATTAACTGCCTGTCATAGAAACGACATGGGAAGAAGCAGGCTGAAAAAATAATTCAGCTTAAGAAAACACCATGACGCAGACAGAGAAATTTAAGCTACACATATTTTGCTACACAATTTAAGCTACACAAATATTTTGTGGGGAGAAAAATCATTAGATGCTGTGTTCAGCAGATTGATCTCCTATTGGCATCAAAACAGCTGTATTAGAACCCAGCAGGAAAAAAACAACAGTGACCTGTCAAAGCAAATGGTCTTCAGATGCGTGCTCTTAACAGGAGTTACAGAATTGAAGGAAATTTGGAGGTTTTGTGCACGGGGATGCGCACGAACTGCTGAAGGGGGCAGAGGGTAATTCAAGAGCATGGTCCGAAGTCTGAGAACAATCTTCGGCCGTGGGTAACGCCTGCAAATCCAACCAAGATCAAGAGGCCTTGGTGCCAGGTGTGTCAGTCAATGCAATCAGTTTGTCATGGATGATTCCTCAGGGACAGACGGCAATTCCGCTTGCTCAACACAGGTCACAGCAGCTAGGTTTTACCAGAAGGAAATCTCGACTACTTCACTTCAAATTATATCCACAGAAGAAGAAAACAGTTTTTCTCTGAATTTGTAGAATTTTCTCAGAAATGGTTCCTCCCATACGAAAAAACAGCACAATAAAGTCTGCCCATAAATAAGGTGTACGTGTCTTCTACCTGCCAAACTGCAAGATCTATCACGACACAGATTACATCTTCAGGCAGGCCTTTACCTTATTTGCTATTCATTTTCTACAGAGTATTAAGAGGAAATTCTGACTCATTACGTGTATGACTACACAGAAAAGCTACCACACTAACATGCAAACCTATGAGTAGCCCATGTGAGAGCTCCTACCCAAAATAACCATTAGTTTTTCACTCCGAGTAGGGTGACTTTAAATGCTTCCTCCAAGAGGAGGTAATTTATTCACCTCCCTGTACATCACGGTAACTTGCTCATGTTGCCACAACCTTACTGCCTTGCCATCTCCATGGCTCCTAAATGGGACAATATTAACCAGTGATTCGCAGGACAGCTATCAAGGAAACGAAAGCCTTTTATAGACTACAGCCATTTGTAAATGGTTGCACGTCACTCATCTGAACTGCTGCCAAGTGCATACAACTTATTTCTGAAGGAGATATATGCAATTCTTCGTATTATTGCCACCACACCTCCTTATGCGCACGAACACAAACCTTTTGCCTCACAATATCCAGAAAGGCCGGGCAATGGGTATTCTTACAAAGGCTTAAAAATAAATAAAATAGGTACCTGAGAGTCTTTGGCAAAAGCTGCAGCTCACACTACAGCACTGCCACAAGCGTAACAGATGGGGCATCCGCATATTCCTAACCCCGAATTAGTGCTCACACAGCTGCACTGTGATGACCAGGGAACCGGCTGGACTAAAAGCTTTTGGCAACTGCATAATGACTAAAAAACAGCTCAAGACAGAAAATGAGACCAAACAGCTGGAAGGAGGAGGAATCGCTCCCGTCAGCGGTGACAGGGACACAAGGCAACATCAGAATTACAACTTTAAACCACAGTTCCTAAATTCTCAGTGAGAAGCCACTAGAAATCCCCTGCCTGACTTCTTACCAGGCTGTAGGTGCTCTATATATTTTGTCAATACCAGTTACCATAAGCTTTGATGCTGCAAAACTTTCGTAGAGCTGAACATAAAGACTTACAGAAAAGTCTCCTTCCCATAGCAACTAAATATTCATTCACCACAGTCTCATACTGGGCCATGATCACATAATTTCACTTGCAACATATATGGTAGCAAGCAGATAATACCAGAAGCTTTCACCCAAAAGCATGGGAGGACAATCTGGCAACAGCAGCTCCTCCCATCGCCTCCGGGGCGACAAATTCCCCGAGGAGATAAGCAGCCTCCGGCTCGCTGGGCAGTCGTGCCCGTGGGCAGCAGCCGGATCCGGACACCTCTCCGAGCCGAGGCTGCCCCGAGGCGCAGAGGGGCACGCGGGACCCGGTGTCACGGGGAGCGCGCACGAAGAGCTGCTGGGTGGAAGCCAAAGCAGAGCCCAGGAACCTGCTTCCTCCCAGCGCGACACCCTCAGCACAGCACCCCGAGCGCGGCACCGCGGAGCTCACGCTCCCCTCCGCACAGCGGCACATCAGGGGATCAGAGAGCGCCTGGCCCAGGCCCGGGCCCCCTGCACCTGCAGCCCCGACCCAGGCTTCCCCTTAAGCAGCAAGGGCTCTGCCCGCTAGGTCACAACTCCGGGCTGCAGCCCTCGGGTACTGGTGCTCCGCAGGAGGCCTCGAAACCAGCTGCACTGACTGCCTTTCCACTCGGAAGCCTGGAAGGGATGCGGAAACGCTGAGGGTTGTAGCGGGCTGTAACCCAAGAATTTGGGAACTGCTGGCTAGGCCACAACATGGAGGTGGACAGCACCGCAGCTGCCACTTTCTCTTGCTCAGGTTGCCTCCACGAGGCGCAAAGGGCGGCAGCTCCAGCAACACGCGTTGCCAGAGCTTTACACAGCAAAACAAGAACCAAAAAAATACCCAAAACAAACAAACAAAAAAACCCCTGGGGTCTGCAATTTCCCATCACAAAACATTAAGAACAATTTAGAAACCTACATTTCATGGGGAAATCTATCAAACCCCAGCCTCAGTTACACTCTAAAGATGTTCCTTGTCTTTGGATCCAGTTTTAAGGAACCTGCCCAGCCTCCGGAGCGCAGAGGTGCAGACAGAGCTGCCCCTGCCCCAGCGGGGCACTCCAGCCACCGCTCACTCCCGCTGCCTCTTCTCACTTCAGTTGGGGCACCAACACAGGATTCCCGCTCAGGAGAGCTGCTGGAGACCAAACCAGGGATCACCCTCGGGAAAGCACTACAGCAGCGAGACTTTCTCGCGAAGGCAGCTCGAAGTGAGTTTGAAACATCTTTCCCTGCTCCCTTTACAGCAGCAGGGCTTAGCGCTAAAGCCAGCAGCACCGGCAGACCGCAAAACAAAAGATGATTTTTCTTGCTCCATCAATATTCCTGATTTAAAAACAGTGGTACTTCAGGAATTCACCAGGAATCTTCTGTTGCTTTCCTGGGTTATACAACTGCCTCAGTGCAAATCCATACAAACAAAACTGAACTTTGTAGTCATCCAGAAAGTATATCCCTAGGCAACAGGCAAATAAATTCCAAGTAACAGTCACCATAAAACACAGAGCAGACAGACAGACACATAGTCCACTGTAATGCATGAATCACTGTACAGGAATGAGTACGCTTGCCTTATTTCCTATCGTGCACAATGTTTGCGGTAAAATGTATGTTGAGCTTGGCATTACTTTTTCTACAGCAATAAAAGCTTAGAAAGTCAAATTTAATCAAGCAAGTATTTCACATAAAACACTTGACACCTTTGCCCAAATGAATGTGGTCTCCCAGTGGTGTCAGTGAAAGTCACCTGGATGGAAACTAGAACATCGAAGACTCCAGTGCAACTTGCTCCAACAGCTGGGCCGAAGTTTGAACCTAACGCTTAACTTCTTCAAACAGGGCAATATTAAACGCTCCAAAAATCAAAGCCTGACTGAACGGACGCACCTCTCCAACGTCTGTAAGTGCTACTCAAAAGAGCTTAGCTCATACTGCAAGAGGTCCTGTAGGAAATACAGGATGAGGCAGCCTAATTTTAATCAAGAAATTAGAAAAGCGTAGCGAGAGTGACACAACGGAGCCAATTTTCACATCACTATCAGGATACAAAATTATTAATAAATTTGTTTGGTACACGAAGAAATCCATGATATGAAACATAAGTGTAAGGAAGTTGTGAAGCAGAGAGAGAGCAAACAACCTCGTCAGAAACAGAAACAAGGACAGCAGAGGGGAAAAGGGCAGTTTAGCACTTATGGCACCTAATACTGAGAATGAAAGACAAATGACTAGGAGGAACTCTAGTATTTTCTGCCATTCCCCTTAACTTCATGTCATGAAACCCAAACTACACAAAACTTCATCAACTTTTTTTTTTTTTTTAAAAATGGTTATTAGAAAACAAAGTGTGTTTTTCAATGTCACAAGAACTAACCAAAAATATCTTTAATGTAACGAAAAATGTGTTTTATGCATGTTTAAACTTTACAGTCAATCCTTTGGAAGTTGAAAGTTTGGAGAATGACACAAAATTTAGATGGACGTTAAACTGGAACTTGCAGTACTTTCCATACTTAAAAGGCAACGCGGGTAAGTTTTGCTGCAGCTGGACACAGAGGATCCCAGCGCCAACTAACACAAAAGCTTCTCTTACTTTCTCAAAATTCTTCTCAGTTTCTTTCCCCTCCTTCATCTCTACAGAGGAGAGATGGTGCTGCCAACAGTGCTACATGACAGCACTTGCTGTGCTCCAGAAACCGCAGTTCGGCGTTACAGCACGAAATGCTGTACGTGAAGCCTGATAAAATACGTTTTGCAAAGCCTGACCAGAACTCGGAGATGATGTAAGTTATTTAAAGTATATTCAGTTATAAGGTAACCTCAAATACTTGTGACGGGTGTCCCGTCAGAATGAGATGAGTAAGAAAAAGCTCTTACTGCACACCAGGCGCTACAACGCGCGAGCTGCGAGGCCGGGCACCTAGGAGAAGCGCGGGACCCGGCCAGGCGAGGGCGGCGGGGGCAGGCGCGCGGGGCCGCAGCGCGGCGCGGCT
>JAYECN010463626.1:0-18676 GCA_035222435.1 Microcambeva ribeirae
ACTCCACCGGGCGGTGGCAGCATGGGGGCTCCCGGCGCCTTCCTCCCTTTTCTTTGCCTTTTCCTCATTTTTGTTGATTCTTTCGATATGCCCCGCGTGGCTCTGCGGCCACACGTTACACCCTATAGCCCACGTGTCGGGGGCGCATCGCTCCCCGCTCCCCATCCTCTTCGGCCCTTGCCGGGCTCCCCTCCCCGGCGGGGCAGTTGGGCGCTCCGAGCCAGAGCGCTCGCCGCGGTTCGGGAGCTGCGGCAACGAGGGTCTGCTCAGAAAAGCCTCTCGTCACACTAAATAACTACATAAATAAAAACGTAGGTGCATTCTTTTTTAAAAAAAAAAAAATACATATATATAGAGATATATAGAGAGTGCATGTTTGACTGCTCATATTTCTGCAAGTTCCAGGCATGCTTTTTCCTTGCTGCTCGAGTTTCTCCACTGTCTCACCCAATAGAGCATCTCCGGCAAAGCCCCATTTGCATCAAGCCACAGAGCTTTTCATCTTACATCTCATTGTAAGCGAAAAGTTAAACGTTTGTTCAGTAACAGGCAAGGAATGTAAAATCGCCACATTATATACAGTTGTGACCACCTCTGTCTTTATAGCAATTATAAAACCTGGGCCCTAATCCAGTTCAAAATAGTGGAATACAACAGCACTGATGTCTGCCGATCCCAACTAAAGTGCAGGGCGAGTGCTTCCCACCCCAGCTCTGTCAGCAGCAGGTCTAGTTTTTGGCTTTAAGCTCAGCAACATTTCTGGGAGTACTTCAGTTGGTTACCCTCTTAATTAATATTCACCCACTCTGCAAATCCCATTAGCCCTTTCCCAATTATTGAGTAGGAAGTAAAAAATGGGCAGACCCTGAGTAGGATTCGTTCAGTACAGTCACCCTCCAACAGCTCCTGAAGGCAATTATCCCAGAGCACTTTTGGGGTAACCGCGTCCAAGTCTGATGCAGTGACGGTAGAAGTTTTTGCACGTTTTATACTAATTATGTCAATTATTTGGTAATAATAAAGTAGGTAGCGAGTAATCCTCACATAAAACTGCACGGAGGCAAGGCCCCCCGAACTGGCTCAGCAGCTAAGCTTGCTCGTACAGGCCCGAGGTAAGAATACCTCGTTCCCCGTGAGAAAGCTCCTTCCCTGGGCACGAGGCGTCAGAGATCACGAGGACATCGGCAGCACCACGGAACAGGCAGATTTGTCAGAGGCCTCAGGTTTCAGCACTCTGCAAATAGCCCATGTATCTCTCAGCGTAAAACAAGAGTGGGAAATAAAAGCTGGCTTTGGCCACCAGCTTTAAGATCTCTATGAAAAACATAAAGGTTTTATACTTAAGAACACAGCTCATTTTTTATCCTGTGCATATATAAGCACCACTTGTCTCTCCAGACTTGTAGTCTTTTTTATTTAGCCCTCAGCAAAAATTGGGTCCCGTTTTTCCCGGATGCTCTGTAAATCACCTGGTGCATATGGGAAAACAAGTAGCATGTTGCACTCGATTAATAGGGATACACTGCTTACTCCACGTGACTAGAAAAGCAACAACTAGTTCAGTTTCTTCTCTGACATTCGGAGAACTGTCAAAACTGCTTTTTAGACAGGTATATTAGCTCACTAAGAGAAATCCCAAATGGTGAGTCATTGGGGAAAAAAAATAGTAAATCCTCCAGTTCTCTTCACACTTTCTCATCTCTTAAATTTAGAACTGCTATTCCACAACCCCTCCCCGTGGTGCACATATAGTCTGCTCTGCCCTTCTGTTACTTTGAAAATCTTCCTTTTCATCCATAAAGATCTTCAGTCTTGTTTTTCACCACATGGCATTCATGCCGACACCGAGCTATCCACACCACAATTTTACAAAAGTGCCTTGCCATCCAAGATGCACTTGTCTGCTTCTTTAATCCATTTCACCTTGTGGTGTTCTGGGCAATAACCCTATATCCTGAACTGAAGCATAGGATATCTCAGTAATAAAACAGTCTGCTGCTATAAAGTATTTAAAGACATTTCAGTGTCAGTTAACAAGGAAATATTTAGGCAACCAACCACTATTACAGTAATGCTCAAATTGCCATCTGGAAGACCCAGATTCAAAAAATCAGGCTCTGGATCCCAGGCTCAGTTCATGAAGGCCAAATATATTGTAAAGAAGATGCAATTAGTCTCCAGGGAAAGGCTTCTGCAGATTGTCATTGGCTATGCAGAATGCAGCAGAGTCACTCGTGTGGATAAAAATAACATATTGAAATGGCAGCTGCTCAGCAAAGGAAGAGGATTCAAACAGGGATAAAAATATAAATTAGAATGAGAAAGAAAATGGTAAAATACCTATGGAAAATGCTAAAGGATAATTGACTATACTAAATCAATGATATTTAAGATTCACCTTTAAACCTCTACCAGAGAGCACAACTTTTATTTCTTACAGCAGTGTAATTAGTACTCTCCTGAAGAAGCCCATGACTAGCAGAGTTAACTACCTCAGCCAAGAAGTACACACAGCAAATTATTTTTGTTAAATTTAGAACTCCTGGTCATTATTTTATTTCATGACCCAAAACCCACTACTCTGAAAATACCATTTAAAGACACAGGAGTTCTTTGAAGTTCCAAGAGACAGTGACTTCCAATCCACAGATCTTTCCCATGTCCAAGGTATTTGGAAGGCATCCTTTAACAAAGCACCTGTTCTCTTAGAGTCTGCTACAATAGGGAAGGGGCGGTGTTAGTGTGTGCATTAAGCACATGCTAAGTCAATATTAAAGCCTCTCAAAGACTTAAAAGATAGCAGTGAGGCCTATTAGATCATGTGAATTATTTCCATGCCATTCTGAGATTGCTCTCTATGTTTTGTTTCTTCTAAAGCCTATTTAAAGGCCTAAATTTTAAAGCCTAAAGCCTATTTTTAAAATTTCGAGCCTAGAAGCTTTCCCTTTGAGACTAACCACCAGAAGCTTAAAAGAATTTTGTGCAGTGATAACCAATTTAAATGCTTTTTTTTTTTTTTTTTTAAAGGATCTGCTTATATAACTGTCCCTATTTGAAATGGAAGGCAGGATTTTGAACTGACCAAAACCTGTCATATTTTAAGACTTCCATAGTGAGGTTTTTAAAGACTCCTTCCAATTGGTTTAAGTGAAGGTGATATAAAGATTTGCAGAGAAACATGAAGTGTTAAGACATAATCTTAAAGCAAGTGAAATAAATAGGAAATGCATTTATATATATATAAAAGGATTGGGGTCACAGGAGCCCTTCATCGGATGTGACTTGAAATGTGTTTTGGACCATCAAGCAGCAAACTTCCCAGCTATATCAGTTGGTCTGACTAAAGGTATTTCCTCTTATTACCAACCCTGCCCTACTTGCAGACCATCACTACAGCATTGCCACTAGAGCTGCTAGTGAGATGCTAGGGAGATGCTAGTTTGAATAAAAATCCATTCCCAAATATCATAGTAAGACACTGTGCAAGTCTGCTAAGCTTGAGAAGCAGCAGTGAAATTTAGTGCATGCATCACTAAACTAACTTATTTTTTCTGAAGATACTCTTAAAAAATGCAGAGATTTCAAGTTGGATCCCTATTAAATTGTTCTTAGTATTGAAGCTTTTCTTTTTCTTTTTATTAAACTGAAACAGAGTAACTAACCTACTAATAAGGTAGATTTCCCAGAACAAAACCATATTAACACTATATTGATCCAATCATTTTGATGCAACAAGCACAAAGCTTTACACAAAGTGTGAATGACTCCGCACAGCGGATTAACCACCAAGCTCGAGCAGGAATTAACATGCATCAAACTATTTACATCTAACATATTCTTTGCTGACACAGTTTTTTTCCATCACTCTTTGCAAAACATGGAAAGCACTTTAAATAAGAGTTTGCAATCCCAAAGAATATTCTCAGAGCATTTACACCGAAAATGGCCATTGAACAAAACTACCCTTGCTGAGGCACTGAATATAAGTACAGAGCAACCTGACTTTGTTAAATTCAGCTTTAAAGGTAGATTTTATTTGGTTGACAGCCATGCCACTTTAGTTTCTTATCTTATCAGATTTTAGCAGCTAAACCCTGAGCTGGGCCTGCCTGACCGTTAAATAGACTGTTTGAGCAAGTCCCAGAAGTTAGACATCACCTATTGCTTCAGTATGCTGGGAGTAGGGATGTTGCCATTAACCATATAGCATGTAAAATAAAGAAAAGCTGTTAATACTTGTCATTAATAAAGGCCTGACCTTTCACCAGGGAATGTATTTTGAATTGATTTGGCGATCATTTTATCATTATCAGGCTCCCCTGTAATTTCAGTAGCAAAGTCTTTCTCTTGGTGTTTTTTTATCACCCTAAATTGCTGTGCAGTACTGCAGATGTGAAAGGCAAGTTGTATTTCAGACTAAAGGGAATGCAATGAACACAAAACATTGCCACTTTATCCAAGATCATTCCTCCAAGCAAGAATCACTATTAAAACAAGTCAGATTTCATTAACCCCACAAGCCACGCTATCAAAACAAACTGACTTTTAAAAAACCACAACTCCATGTTGCTTTTTAGTGGTCTCATGATTGGTAACAAAACTGAATTCTTAGATAATCAGTATAAATAAAATTTTACTACTTGAACTGAAATGAAGATTACTGTGTAATAGTGAAAAAAAAAAAAAGAGAGAAACTAAACTTCTGAATGTTATTCTATAAGCCATTTCTATTCAGGTATAGATAAATAAAATATGTAGACAACACTGAGTAATCAGTAAGGTAAGGTATTTTCAAAGAAAGATCATGTTTGGAAAAGACAAGATAAATCCCAAGTGCAAGTTGTCTGTTAAATTCCCTTCCTTTCCCACTGGTATATAAAGAACTCCACAATTCAAGCTGGCAAAAATAAAGAACTTAAAAAAAAAAAAAAAAAAAATGTGATGAAGTATTCAATGTTCTTCTTAAACTAGTTAAACCTCATTCTTCCCAAAGACAGAAAGAAGTGGAAAGTTCTATTTTACTGATATGAGAAAGATTCCTGAAGCTGATCATTTTCATAGATGGCACATATTGCATCCATTAAAAACAGCACAGGCTTACTTAATCAAACTTAATCAAAAAAGCAGCTTACATTTCTATTTCTTATTGTTTTGGATAAAGGTAGAGGAGACTTAAGTGCTCACCTGCTGCAAAATCTTCATCTAGAGACAACTGGAAAAGTGATGCCTTCATGAGTTGACCTACATACACTAGGTGCACAATTTAACTTTATTTGTCCTAACCAAAACTGAAGTTTCTTATTTTAAGCAACCATGTTGCTGCAGGAAATAGTCTCTTTCTAAATTTACCTTTCAGTGAATCATTTTCAGCTCTCATTATGTCAATTAGCGAGTTCTCCAGTGAATGCATGTCAAAAGTCCTTGTGCGATCCTGCAGATAAACATAAACAAAGCCAGTTTAGGCAATATACAGTGTTAAATAAAGCCATCTCAAATGTTAAAAAAAAAATCAGTTTTGTTCTACATCGTTAGAGCAGAATTAGCAAAAGCACATATCTATATGCTGCTAAAGTCAGTGTAACACAAGAATAATGCAAACTAAAATATTCTTATTTACTACTTGGATCATCAATTCCTTTGTACGTCTTGTTAAATTTTATTAAACTGTTAAAAATACTTTCAGTTAAGAAAGTACTATCATAAGATAGTACTTCAGCCTAATTAAAGAAAATGTGAAGTCTGGAAACTTCTATCACTTCGTGCACCTAAACTACGATACTATAAACTGCATTAATCTAGTTCTGCACAGTTATTTCAGATTATGCATAAAGTCCTTTATACAAATAGTACTATTCCAAATAGTCTCGTTTACTGCATGAAAAGTTAGCTCTGATTTTTATTTCAAGAAGTTCTGAAATTGGATAATTCACGTATTATTAGAAATTAAGGAAGATGCAACAAATCAGAGGCAATATGAGTTATATACCCATTTTTGCAACCTTTCTGAAGTATACTTACCAAATATATCTTTCATATTAACCAAAGCCACCATTTAACACCTACATAGCTTGATCTTTCCCAATTAAAACTTCAAATTCTACATCTTGCAAATCTGGCATTAATGTAAGCCATACGAAAATATCCCAGTGCTACATTACATTGATTAGTAAATACAGGACAACCAAAGTAAATATAAATTTTGAAATCTTTATAGTATCATAAAAGGTAACTTATGTAAGTTTAAAAAAAAAAAAAAAAAAAAAAAAAAAACTCATTCCCAAAATTATTGATCAATCCATCTTCTTGACCTATTTATACATACAGATATTTATGGAAACAGCTAGACAGCTAGATAGATTTTTAAAGGCTTGAATCACTTGACCTTCCATTTAATTTTTCTGTTCAAGAACGCTAAAAATCAGTCCTGAAGGTTATATTTCTGTCACTAAGAGGTTCATTCCTGAACAAAGATCAAGCATGAAAAGTATATGCTCAAATACAAAAGCAAGGTATGTGCAGCTCAAGACAAATCTTTGCTCTGAACTGCTTCTCTCCTACAACTATCACTAATACAGCAGTGAATACACAGTGTTTGTCTCCAGCTGTATTTGTGAAGCTAAAAATTCTTCAAAGCAAGCAGACCTAGATTTAAAACTGAGTATCAAGAAATACTGTCTTTTACCTGCATTATCAAAGTGCTAAAAGCAGTACCAAAGTCAGTGTGAAAAGAGGCACTCCTTGTATCAGCCAGTGATCAGTCATCTTGGATTTTAAATATCTAATACTATTATAAGAGCAGAAATCTAGCTGCTAGCCTCTAGGGTCCTGATCCACTTCCAAGTTAGTAGATTACATTCCTACCGATAAAAACAGTTTTTCATCTCAATTTACTGTTATTTTTCTTAGCTTATTATGGACACAGAGCAGGTGAAGTATTTCTACCCAGCAGTACTGCATTACAAATATCATTAGAATGATTAGAGTTTAGAACCAATTGCTATATTAGTCTAGCCCAAAATCAAAATTGCTCTGAAAAGCTGTCCAGTCTCTCCACAGTATTTATTTCCTTGCTCATATAGTTTAAGAGAATAGATGAACCTATCACAAACATTTGCATTCTTATTAAGTTCTGGTTTTTGTTATTGTTGTTTCATGCATTTCCTCTTGGTTTGTTCCTTTCCTGGTAGTATTTTATTGGTATGGTTTATATGTTACTGCTGCCTAACTATTTCAAGCTCTAGTTACAATAAAATACATTTGGAAGGTTAAAATTAAATAACATAAGCAGTTAAAGGTGTAAACATTGTGGTGTATACATCATTAGAATGGATCCATTAGATTCCAGCAGGATCCAGCTCCAGAATGGACACTGGAAGACAATCTCTGTGTTTTCAGGAGTCTCCACAAAGTGGCAAAAAGAGCAAAAAACACAGGTAGAAGCATTTTCTAAAAACAAGACATTCCTTAGTTGCTATTCTTTTTCCATTTTGGTTTCTATATTGCATTGTATATCTTTTTGTGGAATTAATCTCAACTCAAAACCATGAGCAGCTACAAAATTCCTACCTCATAAACTGCAAAACTACCTTAGGAGTTTTGAGTCTGTGTTAAATTTATGACACTTAACATTTTGCTTTTCTGAAGGACACTAAAGGAAAAGCCAAAGTCAAGTAACTTTGACAATAAACACGGGTTTATTGTGCTGTGCTGCATGAGCCCTGAACTGGTATCTTGTCCCTCAAATGCCTGTATTAGTTGAAGTAAGACTATAATGGTGAACAGAGTTTCACTGAAATAGGTAGTTTTCAGCATTAACAACTTAGTTTAACTGTTCAGGGCTGGAATTGAACTAGTTATCTGATAGGGCACCACAAAGCAAACAGAAGCTTTCTGTGGGGACGGGCTCCTAGCTTTCCTTTTCTGAGTGAATAAGAAACAGATTTAAGCAGATCTTAAATCCTTTTTTTTTTAGTGCACAGTCCACAAGCTCCTAAACCTGCTACTAACACTTCAAAGCACAACCTTGCATGCAGCATAAAAGATTAAGCGACCACACTCACATCAGCAGCTATTAGCAATAGCTTAAACAGGACTTACTATAAACCATGCCTAAAATATGGTCTACGTTCATATTCTTTGTGCTTCAATGGCTCCAGACACCTGGACGGTACTAATATAAAACACTGAAGCTAAGGACTCCTACTGTCCTGTCTCACCTGACAGAGTTTAGACGTGGTAGCCATCTAGAGCATCCTTAAAATGCTGATATTCTAGTATCTGTTTCTTGTTTAGGTTTCCAACAGAAAGCTCTCTCTGTTTAGAGCAAGCTCATTAGCTCAAGGTGCTGCTCCAGCCTCAATATCCTTAGGAAGATCAGTCTTGTTCCTGAGCTGTTCAAAACAGTTTATTCTTCCACATCTCTGCTCATTGTAGCTATTCATTAGAAAACAGCAAACCGTATTAAGCCCCTAGTGCTATACCTTCACCCAAAACAGCCATTTCTGAGGAAAAGTAGAGCAGAAGCTAGAGTAATTCTCACCAGCAGCTGACAGTTATTATAAGCTGCTCAAGCACTATTTTTAGAAGTATTAGGTTATTAGCATCACGTTATTTCATGACAAATGCCACTGAATTCCACATTCCTTTGCTACAGAATATGAATTACTGATTTACTGCTCTTTATCATAACCCTTGTGCTTTGTAATCTGCAAGCACAGCTTAAGACAGATGTACTGATGCACTGAATTTGGATATATTCCTGAAATTAATGCAGCAACCCATCCCTCTGGGTAAGCAGAATAAACTCAAAAACTTTGTACATCCTGTGGAAAGATGTTAGAGTTTTAGATGTCCTAAATAAAATTAGCCAAAGTGCCTTACTCAACTGGTTCAGAGTTTTGCACAGCCCTTACTTTAAGGCAGTTCCGTTAATTTAGCTGACTACCTATCGGGATACTGAAAGGGTCCACATTACACAAGGGAGTCACAATTGGTAGTTTTCCATTTTTTACAGAATACTTTTGAGACTGCCTTAAAAATAGCAACACTGATTTTGCTTCCCTAAAAATTCTAAGGTGATGAGCACGGTTTACCAAGATGACATACTACTACTGAAGTATGCACCTGATACATCTAACATATCTGAAAATAAAGACTGATGATAATAATGATCAACATCCACTAATCTTTAACTGATAACTAAAAATAAGGAAGAGCTGCTCTCCTCAGAAGCATGTTATGAGTTATAAAAGACATGAACTACGTTGTACTTCAGAAAAAAAAAGTGATCTTTTCTTTAGGCGATTTTATAAACAGACAATTAATAAGAATGTAATAGCATTTTTAATGGATTGATTCATAAAGTTAACAGTTTAGGAAGCTGTACTGCTTACTGCATACTTATTTAACAAAAGACACAGAATCACAAACTAGCTGGAGTTGGCAGGGACTTCTGGAGATGATCTGGTTCAACCCTCCTGCTCAAACATAGTCAGTCACAGGAGGTTGCCCAGGGCCATATCCAGTTGAATTTGGAATATTTTCAAGCGTGGAGACTCCACAACCTCTCTGGACAACCTGTTCCAGTGCTCAACCACCCTCACAGTGAAGAAGTGTTGTTTTATGTTCAGCTGGAATTTCCTGTGTTTCAATAGGAGTAATGCTTACCCAGAAGTAAAGCAGTGTGTGTACACTTCACTAACAAACTACGTTAACTACAGCCTGATATTGTTTACACAAGTTGATCACAAGAACTTTGCTTTATAGGAGTTTGTTTTAGTGTATCTAAAATTTTGCTTTATCAGAGGGCTCAAAGGGCATGCACATTTACCCTTGGGAAAGGGGAACAGAGGCAGAAAACAAGACCATAAAAAACACACACACAAAAATCAACCTGCAATCTTAATATATGACTGTGTTTAAAAGTCAGTAACATTTCAAAATATTTCTTAAACATCCCTTTAAATAGTAGCATTGTTTGCACAAAACATACAGGAGGTAACAGCTATCAAATCTGGTTGAGAGCTATTGATACCATCAAAAACCTTCAGAGCTAAACCCTGGCCAGCTCTGTCTACAGAGGAATAAAATTATTCAGATTATCCTACTACCTAGAAGTCATTTGAAAGTATGCAGAGTGCTCATAATAATGAAATCTCATTGTTAAAGCATTCAAGAATAGAATCCACGACTTCATGTCACAACTTTGTCATGAGATTCATCCAGGCTAACCCTTTCACCTCTGTGACTATAGCATTTTCCCCACCAGCATCCGCAAGGATCATCTTACATTTAGAGGTCCTATAAAACTGAAGGCATTTGCAGATAGCAAATCACTAGATTCTAATTCCTGTTCCATTTTTACTTTCGAAAGTCCAAAAACATTTCATTCTAAAAGGACAGAAATTTGGTACTAACCATAAACAACATCAATCCTCATACACAATAGAAATTAAACAGGAGTTTTTCCCACACAGGAAGATCATGCTTAGCATTCAAAAATTCCCTACCTAAATTCTCTCATGTATCAGAGAAATACATGTCCAACTTCACTATTAAAAGTGGAGACCTATTATATTTAATCTGTGCCCAAAGCATTCCTATCACTTGAACAAATACGATTTCAGAACCTGAGTGCTTCTGTTCAGTCCTTCCTAAGGAGAGCGTGCCAAAAGCCCAAACTCCAGAAAACTAAAACGTGTCACGTGTGAGTCCTCGCTTGTAGCTATGGTTGTGTGCAATCTTATATAATTTCTCTTAAGAATGAAAAATCAGTAATAATGCAAAGCAAGCCAGTGCGTTAAGCAATTTATTTTAGGTGATTAAACCCTATTTATGGAGCCAGTGTAGTTGTGATGATGCTTAAAACCAGGGCTTATTTTATATATTTAAATCTTTGTCAAAAGAGAATGTGAGTGAAAATCAGAAAACTCACAGCTACAATTGTCACCTTCTTTATAGCATGAAAAACCTGAAACCTTCTAAAACCTTGTACCTGTCTCCCATAAATAAAAATCCTGGCATCACAGGCAAAGTGCAGGGTAGAGAAAGGTAATATTACCGGCACTAAAACTTCCACATTTTTCTCTTAATTATTAAGCAAATTTAGACTTCTAATTCTGAGGATGCTTCTCTGCCTGCCCACCACCTTGCAAATGCTGAATTACAGCTCCTAGTCCAAGATCCAGTGAATTAAAGGCTCTGAATAAACAGTTTTTTCCTGAAAGGATGTTGCCCTGATCATCTTTTATAGCTTCACCAAGGAACAATAAGAAAAAGCTGGAAAAGTGACGCATAACATAGGAACTTCTTTGGGAGGGAGTGCTCCTGTTTTGTTGAACTTATTTTTATGCACTAGAAATTATAGACATTTATAAAAATTTCTAGTAACATGTTCGATCCTATTTTAGCCACTTTTGTTTCATATAAGTATATATAATCTTCTATAAACTATTTTCCACGATACCTTGGGTTCTCAATCTTTGTGCTGGGCTGCTAAGTATGCAATTCATTTTCAAAGCAAAATGCTTAATAAGAGTATTCCTTTTAATCTCTGGAAAATACAAACATAATTCAAATAGCTTCTAACAAAAGCTCTCTTTAAAAAGAAACCCTGAGGTCAAAAACACACAGGAGGGCCAAAGCTGAAGTATTAACGTCAGTAGTAAGTTTATAAAACAAGAACAGTGTTAACTTCCATAGTCCTCAACTTGTGCATGTCATACCACATTAGAGTGCTTCTAATTCCACAGACCAATAGCTGTGGGGAACAGCACAAAACACTAATTACTGCACAGCTGATGTAGTTATAGAAAAATGGGTGACTAGACATTTAGAAATCCAACTTCAAATACTCTATTTTAAAATGATAGCCTGAAATTCCACAGAGTAATTGCTGCTACTAAGATGAAGGAAAAAAAACGCAAAACTTTCTGCAAAACACATAGCCTCATTTTATGCAATTAGACAGCCTAACTTCTGAAAGGTTCCTCAACAGAAAATTACTATGCTTTAAAAAATATTTGTTAAGAAATTTACTTTCAAAATTTCTTTAAGAGGAAAGATTGGCAAAAGCACCCAAAAGTTGTTTTTTTTTTAAATTACACTTCCTGAGAACCACTTGTTTTAATGCACTTAAGTCAAACCATTTCTACATGCAAACAAATAATCACTTCAGTTTAGAATTAAAACACATTCTGTCATCACATATGTGCGCTCTCAGACATTCTGTATCTCCTAAAGGAAGAGAAAGTCCTTTTGGCACAGACCCTCACTGGATTTGGAAGGAGTTATATACCTGGAAATTAGCCACTACAGAAAAAAAGGAAAAAACATTTTGAACAAGTGGATATAATGAATTATCCTCATGTACAAAATTCTTTGAAATGGACAGTTATTCTCAAGTCTGAGTCTAGAAATAAACAAAAATTATTTTGAAGTATTTTTATAAAAAGTGGAATGCTATTGCTTAACTTGCTAGTGGTTTCAAAGACCAATATAAAAAGTATTATCATGCATTTGAGGATGAGATCTGGAAACCTGGAAATGCCTATAAAAGCAAGATTTATGCATTGCATAACAAGCAGGATGTTCCACTCTCATGAGGAAGTACAAGCACATAGCAAAAGCAAAGCCCAAACAGTCTGGAGGACAATGCTACAGTAAAATGCAATTACTGAGCACTTAGACAGTGCTGCAAGGAGGGAAGTAGAAGGAATTATTTAAAACAAACAAAAAAAAACCCAGCAACTTTGTCAGATATAATAATCACATTCATGTCTCTTTTCACTTATTCATAGGAAGGGGTGGCTATGGTATCCATAAGCACTCAAATTTCTTTATTTGGGAACCATTTTTTCCTTTGGAGACCATTTCCTTTCAAACGAGCGCACAAAGAACAATGGCTTTTCTCTTTTCAAAACATCTCTGAAGGGAGAAGGCTGTCCGCTGGTTAAAGCACAGTATCAAGTCTTAACTTCATTAAGAGGCCTGGTAATTGTCTTCTCTGACCTTGCCTCAATTTCCACGTCTGCAACGAGAGGTTGCTATAGACGTCTGCTTGTGAGGTGTAATGAGACAGAATTCCAAGAGAGAAACACTTTGGAAAAGAAACAGCACATGGTTTCCTTGCAACTCTTAATACCATGCAAGCAACCACCAAAATCACATGATTATCAAGGCAGATCAACACAGAATTTTCCTTTCATCTGTGAGTGCCCGTTTCATCACAAGTGACTAAGAGCTGTAGGCAGAAACATCTGAAGTGAGGAGTAGTTTGCATTAGTGGTTTATAGGGATATTATGCAATGCTGTCCTCTCCAAAGAGGAAACGAGCATTTACGCTTGGTTACCCTACCATTTCCATCAAAACATATACTTCTGTGTTTCACTAAGCATTAAAGATAACCTCTGCTAACACACACACACACACACACACACAAGTGAGCCCCAAATATCTGCAATTGCTGGTTTACATCTTGCCTCCTAAAGAAACTCATTTTCACTCTATTACAACAACACTTGTTAATCATTTAAGTAACAAAACATAAATATTAAATGAGGGATAGTTGTCTCAAATTACTCCATTATTTTGCTGCAGCAAAGACAGCTTTCAATTATTTCCTAAATAGGAGTCCAAGAAGATTCCATTAACAAAATAGCCTTGTCCAATACTTGATTGACTCAAGGATGCTTCATATACATATATATATATATGCATGCACACACATCATAAGCAAAACTCCTCATTTCTGCTTTAAGCCACACAAGCAGCATAATCAAAAAAAAAATCTAAATGTCAATTTTTACATCTTTTTTTCAGCAATTCAAAAATGCTGTGTGCTTTTGAAACTTAAATCACTGGGTGACCAAAGGAGATTAAGATTTTGCATTAAAAAAAAAGTTATAAAAAGCAGTTGTCCAAGATGGCTTCAAAATTAATCAGCATCTTTTTCAGTCTGCGGTGCTGAAGTCCTGTTTTTTGGCCCTGCCCTTTTTTTTTCACAGAAGTGATAGTAACAGACTGGAAAGGCCTTCACTTTAACACTTTCCCTTTCTTGGCATGTAGAAGTGTCAGACTTGGTCTTGACATGTACAGCTTCATCTTAGTGTTTATGTAAACTGATACCAACATGCTACATAAAAATTATTTTTGACCACGATCAAAATACAAGTCTTTATATTTTTATCCTCAGAACATAATCCTGAAGTCCAAGTTGATTTTGTCAGTTCCCTGAAATTTCCTTTACGCCAAACCAAGCCCATTTCTATCACTGCATGTACATTTGGGCCCTAGACACAGCAGCAAGGGCACACTTGATCTCATTCTGTCAGTCTGTACATCAGCTGTGTGTCAGGGTACAGAACAAATTGCGAGCCAAGTCTTGCTGCAGTGAAAAAGTGCAGTTTTTGCTGCAGTGAAAAAAGGCCGACTCTAGCTGTGTCCCTTTTTCTAATGGTTTCGGTGCATAAATCTGGTGTGCTGGACACAGGTTGTTTATATCCCAAATCCTAACATTAAAATCAGTTATTAAATTGCATTCTAAAGCTACACAGGCTCTACCTGATATTTAACCAGCTAGTAGCTCTGCAGTAGAAAGAAAGGTCTTTAATGAAAAGTTATTGCCAGCAGCTGCCGTGTTGTCAAAAAGCTGCCTAGGCCCTGTAAGCCACAGAGAAACTGAGCAGTCTGTAAGGAGAACCGAACTGTTCCTCTGCCTGAATCCACAAGGTCACTGTTAAGCATATTTCTTTTTCTTTAGGGTGGTTTATGGCATGAGACATACTGCATTGTTCTTATCTACTGATCTCTCAAATTATTTAAAAGTAGGTCATCCTGCTTCTTACACCATGGTTAGAAATATTGCAACTGCTTTAAAATTTTTACTTTTGCCCTCATTTGAAGGTCCTGAAAAACAACCCGCTGGATGTTAAAGTTTTCTCACATTTCTAAATTCACCCAAGGAGACCACAAAAAGCACATGCACAAAAGATCTAGCTTTAAGTAGCAGGTAGATGAAGAGTACTGCAACGTTTACTGCAAATTGGGTTCCACATTATACAGTTTTTTTTTCAAAATCATACAGAGCCTAGAAGGAGAGGCTGAAATGTCAGACAACCTGCCTCCTGCCAGGATAAGGCCATACTGAAATACAGGAGACCACCAACTGACATTTGTCCAGATCTATTTTTGGTAATCATCGGTAACAAAATTTACTACTGTTGCTGAGGAAAGCAAAACACCTTTATTATCAATATAGAGAAAAATCAAGTTTTAAAAAAATTCTACAAAAACCATGATACACTGAAAGTCCATATGATACTGTAAAACAAAATACAATAGCATTTTTTTTTCCTCTCCTCCCCTCAGATTTGCTGCTTCTTCATATGCTCTAAAAAGCCTCAGGTCTTCTGCACTTCATCAAGAAACACTTTTTTTCCTTACTTGTCCTTGTAGATCTACTTCCTATTTGTAACTATATATATTCATCAATTATTTTTTGATGTGTATAAGTACTAAGATCAAGGAAACAGACTAATTATAGATGCCTGGCAGGCTATAGATATGACCAGCACTGTTAAAAAAAAGCATGATTCACTGCTCAGGCCGTGAAGAGTGTAATTCACACTGTGACATTTCAAGTTAGGCTTTTTTTTTTTTAAGTTACAAATATACAGGTCATATAATCAGACTGCATTATTCAAAACCCCATATTCCACCCTTTCTAAGGTACTTTAATGCACTTATTTTTCTTACAGATATAATGGAGTGCACTCACCTGAAAAGGAAAAATGTTGTCGGCTCTATTCAAACTGTCTTCCATCCAAGATTTTGGAGCAAAGGCAGAGCTGGGTCGAGCATATTTCTGCAACTGGATATGATTACTTGCAAAATTCTTCTTTAAGGGTGAGATGGAGTTCAGGGGTGTTATCCCTCCATTCAGTCCCCTGCGGTGGTCTCGACCTTGGGACCCTCCCCACCCACCGTATCCACCACCACCTGGGCTCCATGAAGATGGTGTAGGCGATGGGCTTTGGTAGCTGCTCCATGGAGAAGGTGGCTTGTTAAGATTATTAGCCAGATGAGGCAATTGATTAAAAGCAGCATTTCTATGTGTAAATGGTGGCGGGTGAGGACTTGCAGGAGACCTTCTCTGTTGCTGATGTTGATTGTGATGATGCTGAAAATGGGGGTGATGAGGGTGGTGTTGAGAGAGGGGTCCAATCTGGGGGGAAAAGCTACCACCAAAGCCAGGGCTGACGTGATGTGGAAAATTCTGAAATAGCAGAGCACCATTATTAGCCGAGGCAGCAGGGACCCCTCCCTGGTGAAAAAAGCTTGCATCTTCATTGATTATTGTAGAAGAAGAAGGAGCAATAGCCGCAGACCAGTTACTGAAACCAGTCAGAGAAGATGCGGTGGACGTCAAGGGCTGTGTCGAAGTACCTAGCCCTGAAGCCTCTTGATAATCAAACGCTGTTAACACCGGCGATTCTATTCTTATTTTCTCCTTCCCATTGCCGTTCTCCGAAGAGTTATCGCCCTGATTTTCTTCAGTTTTAGCTTTCTCGGGTTCAGACAGCATGCCTGCTTCCTGACTTTGACTAGGGGAAAGCTGCTGTTTTTCTAGGGACTCTTGCTTTTCCTGTTGCTGAGTTTTAGATTTTTCTGACCCCAGAATCTCATCCTGAATATTATGGGCAGCTGGAGCAGGAAAGAGCCAAGCTGACCCAGCACTACTGCCATTGGCAGCTGTGTTATTATTTATAAAAGCAGCAGGGCTGGGGGTTGCATTTTGATGATGGTGCGGAGGCTGCAGATGTGGATGAAATCTGACTGGAAAAGCTGACTTATTTCCAGTGTTGTTTTGCACTAACACTCCAAACCCGTAATCCCCCATTTATTATATTTAGGGTTTGAATCCTCCTTGTAAGAACAAGTTGATGTTTAGTGTTTACCTCGTCCTCTTTTGAGGAGAGATTAGTAAGTATCCTGGTTTTAGCTAGATATTCCAGTTTCTCCCTCCACAATACTTCGGATTCAGATATAGATTTTTTTTTTTTTTTTGTAAAAGATAATCTCTTCGACTATTTAAATGTGTCAATTTATCTGTTTCCTTCCTTTGGCCAGGAGGAAAGGAAAAATAAATCTTTGGTTCACAAAATAAGAGGTTTCCTTTTTCAAAAGGAAATGCACAGCAATGAGAAAAAAAAAAAAAGCTTCTGTGGATTAGGATAAAGGGATTTTAACTACACTGTTTTTTTCCTCCTCAGCAGCCTTGACTCACCCATAAATGAGTTAAGAGGAAAAACATATACATATATACACGATGATGTCTGGTCCCCCTACTCCTTGGCGGCAAAAAAATAGATTTAAATCTGGAATAATTTAATACATCTTTATAATCTAATATATATTTGTGTCCTGTTCAAAAAAGTCTTTGCTGTGAGGGGAAAAAAAAAAAAATTACCTCAGGATCTCGACATCCAGTGGGGGTGAAAAGCAGTGTGTGGGGGGGAAGCGAGGTGCAGTGGTGGCTTTTCCACCCCCGTGCTGCCGGGTTTGCCTATTCTACGTGGTAACAACCTACACTGCGTGTGCGGCTGGGGAAAGGGGCGCACAGCTGGGTGCCGGTCTCGCCTCGGGAAAGCGGAGCGCTGGGTGCCGAGCGCGCCGTGCCGGCCAAGGGAGGCTTCTCGTCGCCGCTGGGCTGGGTCTCCGCGCTCGCTCCTTATTTACGATCCCGTGTCGGCGCGTCCTTCACACGAGTCCTGGCTGTCCGGAGAGGGAGGTTTTCATCTCAGAAAGCAGCAATTCAGTGTCCGGGAAGGGCGGGGGGGTGGAACAAAAAGAAGCAAAAAAAGGAAGGGAAGGGAGGGAGGCAGCGAGCGCTGCCGCGGCAAGAGCAAGGCGCTCTCCCCGCTCTCGCCGCCGCGGGCAGGCTGGTTCTGGGGCCGGGCTCTCCTGCCGTCGCCGAGGCGGGCGGCCCCGGTGACAGGCGGGGCGCGGGGCTCGGTGTCGCTCCTCCTCGGCGGGGCCGGGCGGTGCGGGGAGGCTCCGCTCGGCTGCGCTAGCCAGGCCCCGGGGGTCCCCCCGCCGCGTCCCCCCTCCCTCGCAACAGTCCTGGCGTCGGGGGAGGGATTTTGTTGGTGCTGTTTTGTTAGGTTTTCCTTTTTTTTTTCTCTCTTTTTTTTTTTTTTTTTTTTTTTTTTTTTTTACCTCAGGAGAGGAGCAGCCTCCGGCAAGGAGGAGAAGGTGCAGGCGGCGGGGGGCCGGGCTCCTCTCTCCCCCATGGAAGGTGTTTAACCGGTTCTCCCAAATCGCCCGGAGGTGACGGGACGGGGTCTCGGCCGCGGGGCGGAGCGGAGGGGGAAGCCCGGCGGACTAACCGGGGCGCAGGGTCCGGCGGCGGCTCCGCGGCGGGGTCCTTCCCGTGCTGCGCGTCTTCTGGGCTCCGGGCGGGCGGCCGGGCCCCTCATGAACGGCGGCCGGGAGCGGGAGGGCGGCGGCGGGGACGCTGCTGCCGGGCGCTGCGAGGAGGGGGCAGGGCGGCCGCGGCACCGGCTCCGGGGAGGCGCTGCACTAGCCGGCGAGCGCGGCCGCCACGGGTCCTCCGCGCTGAGTCGCTGCTGGCTCGTTTTGCCTTTTTTTTCCCCCTTTTTTTTGTGTTCTTTTTTT
>JAYECN010463635.1:0-17350 GCA_035222435.1 Microcambeva ribeirae
GCGGCTCGTGCCGATTGCAGTTGCGCGTGCGCGGCGCGGGCTCACGTGACCTAGGGGCCTATCCGCTTCCGGGTGAGGGCGGCGCGGTGCGTCGCGGGCCTTGGTGCGGCGGCTGCGGCCCTTCGGGAGCCGCCGGTGCCCCCGGGAGCCTCCAGGTACGTCCAGGTGCGACGGGGCGGGGCGGAAGGGCGGCTCCCTGTGCGGCCGGGTTCGCTGGCTGAGGCCGGTGCCCGCTGCGCCCTGCCGGCCTCGGGCTTCGTCTCGCACCGCCCGCTCCCCGGCGGCCTTTGAGCCCCGCTGGCCTTGAGGAGGTCGCGGCAGGGGCGGTTCTGCAGTCTCTTTTTCCTTGGCGCTGCTGGCGCCGGGCTGCGTCACACGCGGACCCGCGGCGCCGCGGGAGCTCCGCGGAGATGCCCAAAACAGCCCCAGGTGCGGCGGGTGCTGTGGCCGTCCCTGCGCCTGCCCCTTCCCGAGGAGTGTTTACGGGATACTGAGGAGACCGCCGGCTCGCTCCGGGAGGGATGAGAGCGACAGTGTTTCGCTTCTGGTACAAGCAGTAACCTTATCAAATGAGAACTTTGCACGCATTTATTCAGGGGATGGGTGTACTTCCCTTAGCTGTAGCAGAAGAGCAGTGGATTTCAGTGGCGTGTTCCTTGCTATGCCCCTTTTCTGCCCATTTCTAGTGTTGTGATTTGGCTCTGGAGGTGCGGGACGGAAGTGCAGGAGGTCCCTGTTAATGCTGACGTCCAGAACCAGGACCAGATGGAAGCATCTGGTGGAAGCATCTGACCTCTATAGCTCCAAATTTTCAAATATTATTTTCAGTAATAAAATGGAGAGAAAGGGGCAATGGAGAGTGAAAAGGAGGAAGTGAGCTGTTTCAAGAAAGCAGGGCTCTTCTGAGCCAGCCCCGAGGCACGGTAGGACCAGGTAGAAATGCTTTGTTTTTCTTCTACCTGGTTAATAAAGATTTGTGTTACTACAGCGTGCTACATATTTCAAGTTTAGCCTTCTAGATGTTTCTGTTACTGCTGTGTTAATAAGTGAGTTTGGCACAGTGAAAACACAGGAAGTCAGTTCTCCTGCAGCAGCCCTAGGAAGTCGCCCTTAGTTTGTGCAAGCAGAAGTATTAGGATCTATTTTTACTGCTTTGTAAGCACTTTCATTAGTGATGCAAGATTATTCAGTAGCTAACTCGAAAGCTGTCTGTTTTCTAACTTTCCTGAAATTGAAGAATATCCTTCCTTAGTCTATCATTTTTCTAGTTGACAAGGAATAGTGCTTTTATATATGACACTTTACCCAAGTCAAAAAAAAATCCCACACTGATACTTCATATGAACGTTTAGTAGGATGCTGAGTAGAAATAATTTAGAACTCATGCCCCTTTTGCATAGGACTTAATACTGTCCTCTTAAGTTGTTTGTAATTGTGAAATGCAGTCTCGACCAAATAATTATTTTTAATGGGCCTTTCTGAGATGTTGCTGATGACAATTATGTAAGTGACGTGGGAAGTATTTGGTGAGAATATTTTAAAGTGCTCTTAACTTGTGAAAAGAACTTGTAAATTCTGTGCCTTTGAACACTGAGTTTATCTCAATGCAATGAATTACACGTAGGTAGGAGCTGTTTCTGGGCTGGGATCAGAGGTCCCTGTCTGATGTCTGGTGTTCTTTTCAGCAGTGCGGTGCAGAAGCTGTTTGCCCAGGTCTTGGAGCACCTCCTGCTTCGGGCTCTGCTGCTGGAGCTGCGAAGCAAGTGGGGCGCAGACGCGTTCGAGGGCAGAGTCCTGCAGCTCTGGCAGAGTGACAGCACTTTGCTGTTTGTGCACTGCCCATTTTCTTCATTAGTGGTTTGTCCCTTGAGGTGACGCAATCAGCTTGGGCTTTCCTTTAGACTTAAGGTCTGTTGTTTTTTGGTGGGCTTTGTCAGATGCTCTATTCCATATTGTCTGTAACTGCACTATTGTGTGAACGTGATTGTGTAGGATGTTTTCAGGAAGCTTTTCATGCTTCATTGAAGTGACCCAAAAGAAAAATTCAGAAATAACTAGGTGCAAATTCACCTGTTACTGTAGATCAAAATAAGATCTTATCTTCAAGCAAACATGAAAAATTCAGTTTGCAATAAATGTGTGTTAGTATGCAGGAGACTGTGCTTTAAAATGTCAGCAACTTAATGACAGAGAGGATGTGTTTCCTGAGGAACAATGCATGATTCAAGCAGCAAGAAATTATTCTAAGCAGTGTATTATTAAAAAAGGGGCAAAGAGGGTGAGCAGACAGGACAGTTCCTGGGGGGCAGCCTCTCGGAGAGCGTGTGCACATAGCTGAGTGCATGTCCTCCTCATAGCTGAGCCACGCAGGGGCTGAGCAGCTCCACAGGGAGAGTCTGAACTTCTGGGTGTGTTGGGTTGTTGTTTTCTAGAAACATTATTTCAGTTGCTGCTTGGGAGAAGGAGGGAAATGACAGCAAAGAGTTTGTGTGCTTTGCTGGCAACTTCTCTTGTACTGCAATTTTACAGAAAATCAGTCTTTTAAAAAAGGTTTTTATTTATCAGCTTGTGTGGTATTGCCTTAGGAGCTGCAGGATGTCTTTCAATGAGTCTGATTTAGGTCAGGAAAAAAAATTCTGGGAGTTCCTATATAGGAGGGTCCTACAGAACAGTAAGTGTGACTTTGTCCTAATTCATTTGAAATATAAGCTGTGTCTCTGGCTTGACTAGTGATGTGATTCTATCCAGGCTTCCTGCCTATTAGTGGTCTGTGTTGCTTCTTTGCATTTGAAAGTACTGTGTAGTTTCCTATGCTAATAACTGTTCATTTTATTAGTTCCTTTACTAATAAGCTTATTTGTTCCTGTTAATTTCAGAGCCAGTGCTGCCAAAAGTTTGAGCTAGATGAGACGTTAACTTACGTGCTACCAGAATGGTTTGTGTTGTCCCATTATTGGGCCTTCCGTGTTGCTGGTGATGGGTGAGCCTGGAAAACTGCAGCTTGGGTTGCATGTCCTGGGGTGAGTTCTCTGAACAAACCAGTTCTGTAACAGGGAGTTACCTTTAAATTGCCCCTTTAGGAACCAGGCTGTATTTTAGACCTGACCATCTGGTTTCTGTTTTTTTTTTTTTTTTCTTCTGATTAATTTTTTGTTTGTTTTTTTTTGCTGTGTCTCATAGAATCTTGAATTCTGAGGCTTCTTATAGTTTCTTTAGAGGGAACTGGTGTAACACAAACAATAGATCAGGTTGTTTAATTCTAAAAAGTTGATTTTAACTTAGAAGTAGAGCCTGCCTGAGCAAGTCATTGCACTGCCTGATCTCCAGAGATGCCTTCCAACCTGAATCCAAACAGTATAGCAGAGAGCTGTTCTGGATGTGTGTTCTGAGGTTTTGTTGGCTTGTTTTTTGGGGAGGGGAAAGAGGGGATGGGACAGGGCAGAGGTAAAAAGAGCTATCCTTCCCCCCTGCATAACATCTCCTTGCAGAGGTAAATGAAAGGACATACTGCACATACTGGGATCCCAACCGTGTTGAACTAGTGTCTTCTGTTGTCTGTTTCTGCAGCTGCTTTTTAAACCACTCTTGTGGAGATAAGAGCTTCTGGCTGGTGAGGAGTCCCTATTAGTAACTCAAGAAGAATGGAAGGTGTGGAGTTCAAGGAAGAATGGCAAGATGAAGATTTTCCAAGGTTAAAACAATAATTCATTCACATTCATAACATGCAGAAAAAAAAAAGCTACTTCTCTCTGTTCTGGATGAATCAATGCTTAATAATAATTTTGAAGTGATTTCTGGTACTGTAGTAGTCTCAGATTTTTGTGGTGTGATTCTCAGTGGGCTGGGGAGGGATGTCTTCAGATGTAGTCCTGCTAATGTAGGAATACCACTCTGAGTCTTGAGTGTTACTGAAGTGTAAATTATAAATCAAGTTTGTTTTTTTTCTACTATGGTAACCTTTTGTAACTACAAATAGTTGGTTAGGTGACATTTTTAACAGATGAGAATGCTTCTGCCTCGAGGCAGTAAAGCAGCTGACTTGTGAGGCATTTTATAATGAAGTGATGGAACTACTTCTGTAATGTATTTAACATCAGACTTTTTTACAGCAAGAATATGGCATATTCTCTGAAGGATGACAGGCAGTGTAATAGCAACCAGTTTTTATCATGTCAACAGATGGTCACCTGAGTGTTGGAGTTTCCTTCTGCTTTAGTACTCAACTTGCTGACAGCCCAAGCTTAGACTAAAGTATGTTTAGCCACAGTGGATTTTTTAGCAGTTAATGAGTAAATACTTTGCATTTACCTGGTTATAAAAGAGACCCTTTTGAACTAATATTATCTACTTCTTGCACCAGGCCCCTGCCAGAGGATGATCCGGTTGACTCAGATGTTTTGGCTGAGGCTGGGAGAGAAGGTGAAACTGGTAAGAACACTTCACCCTAGTCAAACAGACTTGTACTTGCTTAGGTAGCTGCCTTAAAACTCTTGTCAAGTTTGAGGGAACAGCATTCTAAGTAACAGTTGTGTGTGATCAGTATCATAAACCTGTTACTCAAAACATGTTTTTGGAATTAAAATATCTGAGAATAATTATTCTCCCTCTAAACTGAGCTATGCAGTTACTACTAGATAAAAAACAAAATTCTCCTCATACTCCCCTTTCCTGGCCTTTTTGAAAAATACTGGCTCATTTGATACTTGAGTGACAGTGAAGGCCTAGCTTAGTCTCACTCCAAGTTGTAGGACTCTAAGAATGTTCTGCCTCTGGAAGGTCAGAGAGGAAATCCAGGTACCTTTTCCTTTCCCCTGTTTTTATTTATTTCATCTTATCTGTCTGCTTTAGCTTTGATATTTCCAGTGCTGGATCAGTCATTTTATTTTCTTCCCTGCTTTCAACTGCTGTCTAAAACACGCAAGTATTTGCTATGTGTCTCAAAACATATTGTGGGTTGGCCTACTAGTTTCTTTGGCTTTCTGTCCTTTCTGTTGTTAATCAGCCTTTGTTGCAGCTTATACTCCCCACCCCCAAGGTGAATTTGATGTTAACAATATCTAACCAAAACAAGGGCTAAAAACCTTAATCTGCTGCACTCTCTAACACTTATTTAGCATAACCTCTGGAAAAGCTTGTGGTGCACTTGGACATAGGTGGTGGTGGTAGCACTTGACGTTTTTATTGTAAGAAATATGGTGGTCTACTACTGTGATCATAGTGCAGGTGCAATAGGGGATACTTAAGGACTTGAGAACTTAAAACTCAACTGCTGTTCTTTTCACCCTATGTTTATTTTGATTTCTGTTCTAAGGACGCATTGTTTATGTCATGGCTAATTTCTTATCATGTCCTTTGTTTATTTTTTAAAAAAAAAAGAAAAGCTTTTCTTGTAAATTTGCTTTAACTTTTTTTTTAAACTTGCTTTAACTTTAGAAGTAATAGCTTGCTTTTTAAATGCAGAACCTAATGGGAACAAAGTGAGGAAGAAACTGGTGGCACCTGATATTAGCTTAACTTTGGACCGCAGTGAGGAATCTGTGTTGTCTGATGATTTGGATGAGAGTGGAGAGATTGATTTGGATGATTTGGATACTCCCTCAGAGAACAGTAATGAATTTGAATGGGAAGGTAAGTGTTTTGTTGCCTTTGTCTAATTCCATCAAACATTTCTATCCTTAAGTGCAAATCCACAGTTTTTCCGGTGGAGAGTAATTAAGACCTAACATTATAAGTGTAAAAATATAAAAGGAGATATTAGATTAGGAATTGTAAACAGGCACAATGAATTTGTAAAAAGCAAATTTAACCTTGACTGACTAGTAAACAGGCAAACATAATGCCAAATAAACCTAAGTGAATGTCAGGAACATCTGTAAAACTTGAAAGTTATGGAGAACCCTCTACTACAGTGTTTTTTCTGAGAAACTGGGAATTATAGATCAATTTTAAATGGTGACAAACCATATATAGAGTATTTACATTGCAGTTTATCTTAGATCTTTAGAGGTGAAAACCTGAGATGCTACCAAATTTTAATTCGTACAGAGAACTTCTTACCTCAGAGTTCACATGAGTTTCATATGTGCAGCTTAATTATGTTTTAAGCCTTTAAAACTGTTCTCTTAGAATTGTTACTTTAGGTAAGGTTCGTGCCTTAAGAATGCATCTAAAATAACTGAACCTGTAAGCTCAATTTTTTTTTTTTTTTTTATGCTGGAAATAAGGAAATCAATTCCCAAGTAACTAAGTTTTCTTTTACATTGTTGCATGTGAAACAGAACCTGCTTTTCATTGTAAGATAGCCTGTAACTGGAGAAAAAGGCTTTTTAAAACAAAAATATTTTTTAATAGCCAAGGAGATATTGCAGGTGAAGTTTTCATAGCAGAGACTGTGGGTTTCTCTGTTTTCATCACTTTAAGGAAGAAGAATTGGTGTTTAGGACTAACTCTGCGATGATGCTAAGGAAATGTTCCAGATATTTGTGTGTTGTTTTTAAAAGTGGCTGAAAAGGGTTTCTGTCTTTTCTTCCTTTAATGCTGCTGTCTTCATTTTCCTGGAAGGATAGTTTCAATTAACAGCTTTGTCTTGGGAACAGACAACTAACTTGCAGTAGGTTTTCTCGCTTTGGGTAAGGTCTGTGCAACAAAGTCAAGAATCATAATTTAATTGGCACAAATTCTTTCACAGATTACTGTCAGCATAATTTTCATATATTTTGATTGCACACACGTGAATTTAATTTCAAATAGATGTCTGCATGTTTGCTTGCAAGATAGTGTTAATATTTTAAATTATGCTTTTGTGTCAATCTGCAATCAAACAACCTTTGTAATAATCACTGAAGTTAACCACTTTGTTTATTTTGGAGAAATTTTGGTGTTCTGAAAGCCTGCGATCAAGCATGGCTTTCTTTTTGCATAAAAACAATATGGTTGATGCAAATTAATGCTAACAGAATATTTTTATAAAAGTGTTTGCCGTCCATGATACTGTATTTTATAATGGCTAAAAAGAACTAAGTCAGCTAGTATGTTTGAATGGATGAAGAATATTAAAATAGATTAGCTAACAAAGTGGTTAATGTGTTGGAATTGGGTGTCATTATGCCTAGTATTCATAATGGATCTTGAACATATTTCAAATTTGGTAGATGATCTTCCAAAGCCAAAAACTACTGATGTAATTAGAAAAGGATCGCTTACGGAATACACTGCAGCGGAGGAGAAAGATGATGGTCGGCGCTGGCGTATGTTTAGAATTGGAGAACAGGACCATAGGGTGGACATGAAGGCGATTGAACCGTATAAAAAAGTTATCAGTCATGGTGGTAAGAAGCTGTAATTAGTGACATGCTGCTATTCTCAGCTGGGTTGGCATGGGCTACGAAGAACTCAAGCCAAAAGACTTGTGATTGATGATTCATATGTTACACCATTAAGGCATACTTCTTCCTGTAAAACTCAAGTTTCAAAATGCACACTTGCTTTGGTGATGCTACTCAAGTGGCTTTCAAAATACAAAGCATAATAAATAATAAAAATGCAATCTTAGAACATGAAAGGGTTGCCCAAATATTCTGAATGTTTCTTAAGCTGAATACATGTAATAAGATATGACCATCTATGCTACTGGGATAGCTTTTTGGTTTATGAATGTTGAAAACAGTGACCGTGGATTTTTGTGTGAGTCAGTTGACTCACTCTTCTCAGCAATGTGTTTGAAGTTTATGTTGGAAAAAAAGCTGACCATCTAGAACACTTAGGATTTCAGTATATATCCCAGTAACATAGATGGTCATATCTAAGTTCATTCATCTGCTCTAAAGGACATCACTGAGATTAAAGTAAATCAACTGCTGCACTTGCACTTAAATATCCTGAACTCCTAATGAACTTAGATATTCTTGTAAACGTGTGAATTTAACTGCAGATTCTTGTAAAGCTTTTAAGTATAATGAAAAAGCTTATCAAGCAGGGTTGACCCTTCTTTGTGTGAATATAGTCAAATTATAATCATTCTTGTCACTTACTGGTACTTTCTACTTTGTTTGTAGGTTATTATGGTGATGGATTAAATGCCATTGTTGTGTTTGCTGTTTGCTTTATGCCAGAAAGCAGCCAACCTAACTACAGATATCTAATGGACAATCTATTTAAGTAAGTTGTCTCCTGCCTCCAGATACCATCTTCATTTCCCATTGTGAGATACAGTATTTCAATATTAGGGAGGTTACGCCTCTCTTCCATTAAAGGAAGTCTTTTACACTTGAGGGAAAGGTAAGAAATAACTAAGCAGCTTACATGTACTTCCAGGGAAAACAAAGCAAAACAATAAACCCTAGATGTTCAACTTGGACAGTTTTTCTTAACATATTGCAGCAGCAGTAGGAATTACACTCATAATATCTACAGATCTTCATTTGAAGGTTTTCTCTGTGCTTACCTTTGCAGGTATGTAATTGGCACTTTAGAGCTGTTAGTAGCAGAGAACTATATGATAGTTTACTTGAATGGTGCAACAACACGGAGAAAAATGCCAAGTTTAGGCTGGCTCAGGAAATGTTACCAGCAAATTGACAGAAGGTTAGTAGTTCTTTTATGGTATTTTATTAAAATATTCATCTGTCTAATAATAAGTATTGTAGGAAAAATGCTACTTAATGTGGTGCTATCTGCTATCTAAGATTTATTGTAGTGAATTGTTTGGTATATTGAGGATCTCTTTTTAAATGGAGGCATAGTAGAAACAGTGCTACAGATGTACCTAATTTTTAAATGAAAATAGTAGATTGTTAGGTTGCTGAATATTGTTACCATGTAGAATGTTGTAAAACCTTCCTGCATTAATGTGCTACATAAATACTAAGAGAAGATATTAAGGGGATCCTTTTCAAGTACTTCACTACAACTGTGTTGAAAGGTTCAAAGAAACATTCTCTGAAAATTCTCTCTAACTTTGTCATATTTCCTTTTTGTTCTGTATTTTGTTTTGTGTTTGTCTGAATCCTTCAGGTTAAGGAAAAATCTGAAATCATTAATAATAGTCCATCCTTCTTGGTTCATCAGAACACTTCTGGCCATCACTAAACCTTTTATTAGGTAATACTCTGGAAAATATTTAAACTTGAAAAATATTTTAATATTACTGAACATTTTGTAAGTTGCAGCTGTACCTTGTGTGTTTGGTTATTTTTTGTTTTTTGTTTTCCCACAGCTCAAAATTCAGCCAAAAAATTAGATATGTCTTTACGTTGGCAGAACTTGCTGAACTCGTCCCCATGGAGTATGTTGGCATCCCAGAGTGCATAAAACAGTACGTTTTATTATTCAAACCTTCTAAATTGATCATGTTTTAGTAGCACTATGTATATGTGTGTGGTTTTGAACATAAATCTCTGTATTTAATGAAGTTTGTGTTAATTTATATCATTGCCATCTTCAGGATAAGTACCCGTGTTTGATCATGTTGCCGATGTACAATTTTGTATGCAGCAGCATATATGGTCAGAATACTAATAAACAGTAATAGTCATATAAACTGACTTAAGTAGGTACCAAATTATGGCATATGAATCATGGTGATGAGGCTTCACTGTAGTTTTCTTTCACCTGTATGTTCAAGTGGCTTGTGAGAGATTCTGGGTAGTATTTATTCCTTTAAATGAAATCCTGACCTATTTGCAATGGAAGGATCCTTAGCCATAGTATTCTAAAAGTGCTCTGGAGGAGAGAAAGGCAGTATCATGCGCTTGCTTTTTCTCCCCTTTCCTTACTGCTCCTTTATTCTAGTTCTTTACCACATAGTATAACTTTGTCAGCACAATTCTTTATATGCCCTCAGGGATAGTGATGACTCTCTTTTTCAACAGTATATGTGGATGACTACATCGAGTAACAGAATAATGATCGTTAACTTAACTGTTTGGAAATACTAACAATTTGATGGGGGGTGGGGCATGAACCTCCTATTAAGAGCTGTAAAATAGAGAACCTGTAGAATATGGTTCACAACAGATGATTGGCATAGTGTCACTTTGTAGGGAGAAGAGCACATCCTTATGAGGGTAGCAATTACTGCAGTATTACACCTGATATCGGCTGGAAAATTCCATTTTTTTAATATGGGAAGGATATGGTTTTCTGTGTGGAAAAAGACATGTCAAAGTTGTAGTCTTGTGTTTAAAAAAAAAAGGGGGGGCTTTTGAAGGATATGTTACCAAAATTCAGACTTTTATTCCAAGTCTCAAAAGACTCCTGTCTGTTTTGATGAATTTTGCTTCAGCTGTAAAGGCTGAGCTGGCTGACTTAATGGAGTTAATTCCCAAACTTCTTTGGCAAACTTTTTATGGCTTTATTGTTATGAATACTGATGTTAAATTTCAGTGATAGATACTGTGCAAGAGGTTGCATTGGATTCATATCGTATGATACAGTAACTAAATTTTAATGCTTGTTTAAGGCTTATAGAGGTTGGGGTACAATATATAACTATATCAGTTTCAAACTTGGTATCGTTTTGCAAAATATATTGACGCTAATACCAATTTGCAACTTGTGTTGATTTTGGCCTTTGTATATTTTATTTACTGAAATCAAACTTTTCCTCACCAAGGTATGAAGAAGAAAAGTTTAGAAAGAAAAAGAAAAGGTATATTCATGTTCTGATGAGGGTTGCATCTAGATAAGACCATTTGCACTGCAACTAATTCCCAGTTGATTAGCTTGCCTAAAGGAATAAGCATTTGTAAATATAAACATGCACTAGTAAGTTTTATGCATGGAAGTAGCTATACTGACTGTAAATGCAGTATAATACCCTGGATGTTTAGCTAGATGCTCATAAATAGTACTCGTAAATCACATGAGTTGCTCCTTTTTAAGAGGAAGTGCAGATTTTCAACTACACTTTCACTAGGGGAAAGTCATGCTTCTACATGAATTGATTAAACTAAGTTTCATTGTTTTGTAAAAAGAAGTCATGTCTGAATGAAGAGCTGGGTTTAGGTGCTTTCAACAGTAAATGCAATGGTAAATGCAATGTTGGGGGAAGTCCTAAACTTGAATCTGCCATTTTGCTTTTGTTTGGTATTTGCTGCCTTTTTTATAATTATTAATTTGCACAGATCCTGTCTAAATGAGTTAATATTTTTAGTGCTGTTTGTATTTGCAGTGCCTAAATTCCTTGCTAATAAACACTGGATTTTCATTTTGTTAATCTTCAGTGCCCTGCTAACCATTCAAGCTATTACAGAAGTAAATGACTTTTTTGATTATATGTGTTTTTGCACACTAACAATTGTACTGAAGTATTTTGATACTAATTTTAACTTTTTTGACAAGTCCTGCTCTGTGTGCCTAACTACTGAAGGGGTCTTACTGTCTACAAATGAGGTAACAGGCAGAGAGGAAGACAGAGATGGGGTAAAAGAAAGAAACTAAAGGAGGGGGACATTCCAACACTAATGTAAAAGCTTTTAAGTTTCAGTACAGCTAACTCTTTAGTGTCCTTGTCAATAAGATCCCCATTTACATTTCCTCTTATTTAAGAAATTTAAATAAGAAGATAAAATATTTCACTTTTGTGAAAGTTCATAGGCACTACCTGATGGTGAGACTTGAATTGGATTTGACTGCAATTGTAGGCATTTTTTGTCAGAACAAGGGGAAAAGTTCAGTTACTCAATTTGTCAAGGCAAATTTGTCATGGCAGTGGGAATTTTTTGTAGGTATATTAGTCATCATGGAAATGAGAATATTTTATACATATGAATTTGAGTTGTTATGTAGTAGGTTCAGCTTGTACGGCTAGTGTAGTGTTGCAGAGAATACCCGCCTCCACTTTTGGGGGGTTCATGGTCTAGAGAGAGCAGGTGTTGCTTTTACCACTTTGAACCGGCTGATTACTGTTTGAGAAACTGCAGAGGTAGGGCACACAATGGGGCAGCTACAAGACACATCTCATGCAGGACTACTTAAAAATCTAGTGGTTTCTGCAAAGTAATATCTTGTTTGTCAGTTTCAAAGATGATCGCTTAAGAAAAACTTAAGCAGTGTGATGGTGATTTCCTCTAGGTAATCATAGGAGTACTGGAAATTATTAGAAAAGATACTGCAGTTTAGGAGCAAATTCTGTTGATTCAACTAGTTCTGTCCTTCTTGGCCCTAATTACTGTAAGATTAAAGATAATTCTCTGCTTACGCTGCAGTATATGAACTCAAAGTAGTAGTGCATGACAGTATTAGCTGTCATGTTACTTCAACTTATTCCTGCTTGCATTCATTCATTAATGACAACCCAGAACCTGCTTTTCTTGTTGTGCAGTCAAATTTCACTGGCACTTTTCAAATGCTATGCTTGCTTAAATGGTTTCTTAACATAATTCATTTTGAGGGGGAGGTAGGAAAATGAAATGTCTTTTAAAGCGCTGTGTTATGACTGCATTCAGTGAAGACCTTAATATTTACTTACCAAAACATTTAGTGTGAATGTTAAAATTATAACATTGTGTGAATGTTAAAATGTCTTCCTGTTAAAATTAATCATTTGGGCTTAAAGTGAGTTAAGAAATTAACAATTTCACTACTTTCTTTAAGCAGAATTGACCAAGAGCTGAATGGGAAACGAGCAGAGAAATGAACAGTAAGTTTGGAATCCAAACGGGACAGAAGAATATGCAGATGGAATGATTCCATTTTTTCTCCATTTACAATGCATTCATTAATGTGTGTATGTATATATATTATATAACCTGTTACAAAAGGTGCTTGACTTGGAATTAGCACACAATGGAGTGTTCACTGCTGTAATGGTTTAAGTCTTTAATAGCTACCTTTATATGTAATCATTTTATACTGCTAAATGTCAAAAGCCCCTATGTTTTTAGAGGACATTCTTGCAGTTTATCTAAATGATGCATGTTCTTCAGCAAAATATTTATATACCTAAATGTTAAAGGAAAGAGATAATATATATTTTTATGACTCTTAAAGTAATGTGTATCTGCAAGAGGAATTCATTTGTAGGTAGATAAGGCCATAAATGACAGTTGTTGTTACTGTACAGAAAGCATGATATGTTTTGCTGTAAATGGTCAAATGCATTTCCCAGTGGTTGTAGAAACCTTATCTTTTTCGGATGTTAACAGTCCATAATGTAGTCCTTAGCAAGTGTTGTGAGGCTTGGTGGTGTTCACATTTCTAATACAAGCATACAAGAACTCATTTACCTTGCTGAAGTGAGCTTGAACTTTGTGAACTTTGGTATCTTTTTAGTCCATTTCTCAGAATACAGAACTGTAGTTCTGTGAACTTCAGTCTGTTGGCCAAAGGGATTTTGAACTGAACTGTTCAGATCACTAACGGAATACCAGATCTTTTGCCACTGTAAGTGGCAAATGTAGATTCTGCTGCCTTAGCTTAAGGCTATTGCTGGTTCAGTGGTGAGTATGTTTTGAGTTCAGTCCAGTTCTTTCTGGATGACTATCAGTTGTGACCAACAGAAACTCTGGTTGTTTTCAACAGAGCTTGGAAGCTGCATAGATACAATTTTAACCATAATATCAGTTGTCTGCACAGGTAAAATACAGGTATTTTGCAGAGGTATAGGAAATCTTTAAATGCCTGTGTCATCTTTGTGGATGAAGCATCCATTTCTAAAACTGTCAGTTTGGCACCTTTCACTGGCACTAACTTCACTTTAAAAAAAATAAGTGATTTAAAGGGGAGGTTCTGATAATAGCTGTAAACATCTGTCTTTAAGAGGTGTTCTTGGATGCATCAGCTGGTGTTTATAGGTTTATCAGGACAACAGAATTATGCACTGTTTATAAAAGTCTGTAAAATCTATTTGATAATCATTGCTATTTCTGTGTAAGAGGTGGTGTATGCAAATTAATCCATTCACGAGCTGAGCAATTTAATATTGAAACAAATGTATTAAATATCTTAATTTTTTATTGTGCTTACCACTTTGTCTTACTATCAAAAGTATATGTTCTTAATGAGTTTAAGTGTTAGTATTATATGTAGAGATTTTTATAAAAAAAAAAAAAAAAAAAAGCTGGCATTTGACTGGATTAATACCTGGCACTGATGCATACAAGTCAAGAGCTAATTCCATGGTCAGGATTTATTATTGAATGCTTACTCTTCTATCTCTAATGATACACACAGGGTTACTGTAAGAGCAGATCTTCATGTCAGATGAAGGCAAGTTGCCCATATCTTAATTTTAGATCTACAATTCAGAGATTTTAATCTCAAGACATGAGTAGTTCTGTTACATTAGCTTCTGTATCACAGTTTCAAAGAGCTTAATGTGCAAGATACTCTTCAACAGCCAATGTTAATTTGAAGTTGCCTTGTATCGCCTTCATAACAATTGGGTCCTGCTCTGAAAACAAGCGAACATTTTTTGTTTAGGGCTGCCCTATCTCCCCTTTCATATCTGAAATTGACTTAAACTGATGTAAATTTTTAGTCAGTAAACTGGAAACTTTCACAGCCTGTTTAATTCAAATACTTCCAGTATGTAGTGTGTATGAACACGCAGTGCTGGTGATCTTGCTTATTTTACTGGTTACATGGGGTTTCTAAGATAGACATTAAGTATTGTGATCATCTAATTTCAAAAGTTTCCTTTTTAAAAAAAAAATGGCTTCTCATAAAAGCTTATTTTTTGTGAAAAACTACAGTTCTATGAATATGTCTTGTTGCTGTCCATATATGTTGTGCAGTACAGAATAGCCAGCCATCTGTATGGACTTTTCTCCTGATGATGAAATTGTAGCTTTGCCTTTCCTCATGGCTGAGTAGCTCTACAGCTTCCTGTTGCAGAAGTGCTATTTCTTTGAAGATGTATATATGCTTACCTAATTCTTCAGTGTAAGCTTTTGTGGATGAATGTACAGCACAAGGGTTCTTTTCCTGTCCCCTAAACAGTTTGGGAACCACAGTTACTATGGATAATTCCACTCTGATGTTTTCCACCTCCTCATTTAATGGTGAGATGGGTCTTACCTTTGAGACCTCTTTACTTTTCGTAATCTTGAACACAAATGGGTAACTCATATTTCTAAATCTACAAAGTTTAGTACATTTTAATATTTAAAAGCATGGAAAAGTGGGAATGGCATACTAAAAATTATTTTAAAACCTGAATCACTTTATAGTAAGATAAAATACTGTAGGAAATTCACCTCTGAATGGCACTTTCTCTTAAAAGTGAAAATCATGGTGAAAAAATATTCAGCCCTGTCAAGAAAAGTTAGTCTGTAAGTCACTAATTTACCTTTCCATTTGGAGGTTTCATGATTTTATATGAAAAATGTGGTGATAAGTTGTTAGTAGCATTTTCTTACTATGGTGTGCAACTGAAATAATAATGTTTGGGCCAGTGCTTACATGAATGTGAGGTTTTATAAATTGAGTTCTACCATGGGAGAAATGTTCAGAAGTGGTGAAGACTTTGGAGCAGGTGTCATTAAAAGAAATGATGGGGCCAGACTAGATTAATGTTTTTGACCCCCTTCTAGCATGACAAAGGCATGTTCTGTTGTAAAGCATTGGAGAGGGATGTTGTAGAGAGACAGTGCTGAAGCAGATTGAAGTCTCTGAAGTATCAGAATTCTAAAATAGAGAATTTTAGTTTACGAACTAGCTTGGAGCTAGTATCTAACTCAATGCAATTTGGCATCTATGCCAAGAATTTTTACTTATTTTCACTAGACAAGTGAGAATAGTACTTGGAGTGAGGAACTGTGTACTGAAATGCTCTAGTTACATACCACTGAGCACACAGTGGGTATGTAGCCTGGTGTTTGCTAACATGTTTCAGCAAACTTAACACATCACACACTTGTTGAATGCTGCAATGGCAGCTTAAGACCTCCCAACAGTTGTTTTGTGTCAGATTCCAAAGTGAGATTAAGTGTTGGTGATAACTGAATCTCTCATGAAGTGATGTTAGTGTGGAGAGGGTGACAGTGCCTAGCTATGTTACAGATTTGCTTGTGTCACCTATGGAAACATCTGTAGTGACTAGCAAAAAGCACCGAACTTCATTAGGAATGGAGGGTTTCTAAACTGTATCTATTGCAGAGAAAAGATTCTTGGTGAAAGGTGTAATTTCTTGCAGTGTCAAATTATCATATCTGACAGATGTACTCAATATTTGTTGTGTAGAAAGATGGCTTAAATGCAGCTGTTACCAAAAGCTGTTGTCTTAGGAAACAACTTTAATGCTTTTTATAACTGCAGAAATTTTGTAAAGCTTTTGGTGAAAATTCTTGGTCAGTCCTGTGGTGGATGCAGGTCATTCTCTAGAGGATTTGTTTTACAGATGGTGGTTCTAGGAGATGCTTAGCTAAGTGTGCTGTAATCATACTTTTTAAGAGCACCTGCTTTTAGTCAGAGTAGCACTCTGAAATAGAAGGAATATTTAAGTATTCATATTTTGGAAGACAAATGTTGCAGTTTTTCTGACTTTGTAATTTAATTTCAACTGTGTTTCCCTTTGTGCATCTTGCTCCCTACATGGAAATCATAGGGAAAAAGTTGCGTCTCCACAGTGCAGGAGGGGCAGTCTGTTGGCTGTTTTCTTCATTCCCTTCAAATATAACCGAGATAGTCAAAAATTGCTTTAATTCTCTTAAACTGTTTCAGCTCACTTGTCAGTTCTGTGATTCAGACTGCTCAGGTTACTCTGAAACATCTTCAGGGTTTTTTTGGTATTGAAAATGCTATGAGGTGGAACTACTACAGCACTCTCAAAAGGACAGGCCCTGCCTGACAGCAGGCTGCTGGGCAAGCTCCTGACCCAGAATTCCAGGTTAATATTTGGAGGAAGCGCTCAAGGAGGACAGATACCTTTCCAGTGCCGCTGCTGCTCTGCGGGATCCTTATTCCAGCTTGTGGACATGGGCCATGTGCTGGCCTTGACTATCTCCAGGGCCGGGACTCATTCCTTGACCCCTTCCTAAGAACTGTGAGCCTCACCTACCTCTGAAAAACGCGTTTCGCTCCCTTCCTCGGGCCTGGCCTCTGCTGTTCTCCTCTCGCGGCGTCACGGTGTAACGTGACAGACGCGCTGTGACCGTTCCCGGAAGCCGCTTCGTGCGGCGCAGCACTGCGCTCAGCACCGCAATAAACACGGCTGCAGGACACCGGCCTCCCGCTTTTCTTTAGGCTTCGGCCTGTGCTCGGCGGCTACCGCAACCCGCACGCCGCGGCTTCCCGCGCGCCGTTACGGCCGTTAGGGGCGGGGCTCGCGCTCCCCGGCCCCGCGCTGCCCTCTCGTTCCGCTTCCGGGCCGCGGGCGCCGCCTCTTCCGCGCGGTGGGAGCGGGTGAGGC
>JAYECN010463642.1:0-18673 GCA_035222435.1 Microcambeva ribeirae
AGAAAGAAAGAAAGAAAGAAAGAAAGAAAGAAAGAAAGAAAGAAAGAAAGAAAGAAAGAAAGAAAGAAAGAAAAACTTAAAAGTGCCATTGGCAACTGATAGGCTGAACGAAAGTCACTATTCTGTTTTTGATGGGTAGGTATCCCTTTCAAAAGAGTGTTTATTTGTAGCTTAGACTTGCTCGTAATTTCACCCTTTCAAATACCATCATTAAGCCACTAGTTGCAAACAACCTTGCACATTTCTCAAAAACGAACAAACAAAAAAAAACCTCACACAGATGATTTATGAAGTTACATCTTTTCTTAATATTCAGAAAAGAATATCTTTTTTCCCTAATTACAGCAGGGGCTAAACAGGCTCCGTTTCATTTCAAGCTTTTCTCTACAGGACTCTCCTGAAAACCCAAGTATTTTATCAGCTTCTCTGGTGACAAACCCTTTCTACATCTTCTTTTAGAGTACCTTGCAGCTTCTTGTCAACCTGCTGCTCCACCATAAAAATTGCACCTTCAGCCTCTACTCAAACCTTTCTTGCTCATATAGTTATTTTCCGAGTAACTTCTTAAGAAGCCCTTGTTCGAGATAATGACTCTTGCAGGTTCACCTCTTTCATCCCAAAAGAAGATTTTGTTTTAATACAGAGCATGTATAAAAGCCAGTTCTGCTAATGATGAGCCTCAACACATTCTGGTTTTACTCCAAACTTCCCTGAAATATCAATTGCCTGGGGTGGCTGTAGCTGATAATTACTGAAATTGGTTTCCATTTGGAAAACGCTGCAGACTGTGACAGCTGAAATATTTGAAACTGTACCTCACTTTGATAGCTTTTCATACTTGCATGAAATGCCTTTGGCAAAAAAAAAAAAAAGTTACTGATTTTATTTCAGAATGAGCAGCTAGTAAGCTTTTCAAAGGATCAAACCTGAATTTACTGGCAAGAAAGATGTTAGGTTTTACAGAGTTTGGTACAAGCAGTCTGTTTAACAGTGTTGTTAAGTGAGATAAGCAATAAAAACTGTCTTTCCAGTTTCTGCAATATGTTCGCAATACTATAAGCTGCTGGTTTAAAATAAAGCATTCCTGAAAAAGATATTAAAAAACATTTCAATCTGTTTCTGAGTTTCGATGAAGACAAAAATCTTTCTTATATGGATTTGCCAATTTAATTTGTATTCTGAATTTGAGAAGCATAAATTTTGAGACAAAAAAAAAATTAATTAATTTATAAAAGATTTTGATTTTTTTCCCATAAACACTTTCCCCTCACAGTGGATGGGGGATTTACTAGGTTCAAGAATTTTACCCTTATTAGGAGACCAAGGTGGGAGTGTGGGAAGAAGAGAGAAAGCTAGTCTGCTTTTATCCATCCTGTAAAATACTGTGAAATCTGCCAAGTGCAATGATAGCTCCGCAAGCATGATGAGGCTTCACACAGAGAAACAGGGAATGACAAAATATCTTTTGTGTGGCCATACCTTGCTAGGAATCCTTGCATCTCGATAGAAAGACAGTATAAGCTTTGTGGGGTCACCAAAGGTACTGCAATACCCTAGTACTTCTATGAAAATGCTTCAACAGCCCCCTTACTTTATTACAAGTAATAACATAAACCATATAAACCATTAACGATAAAGCTGGCAAAGCCTAAAAAAGATAAGACTTTCATATACTTATTGCTCTTCACTAAGATGACAGCTTTAGGGAAGATAGCTGTTAATTTAACAGAAAACCTGGAGACATGACATAGTGTGTGTCCCTCATGAATAGAGAAGTTAATACCATCATTTAAGGATTTTTTGAGACCTGAGAGATTCTATATCATTCCTTCTAATTTAAAATGAGAGTTGTTATATGAGAATGTGATAAACGCCTCTTAAATAACCCTTCCTTAATGCCTACTAAAGTTTTTTTAAAAAAGTGAGAAGTTCTGACTTCAGAGAAGACTAAAGTTTTGGGTGCTTGTTTAAGTCAATTCTCTTAAGCCATACCCATCACTGCCTGATACATCTTTAAAGGTTCATTTTCTTATGATAGATAGTGCTGGAAATAATAGTAAATGCATATATATCTATTTTTCCAACTGACACAAACATGAACGTCTCAAATCATCCCTTTAAGTTGCTATTAACTGTGACCCAAGCACAGAAATTTCTCGGATTCCCTAAGGAATTCAATCTAAAGAAAAGAGTGGAAATGGAAAGTTAGAACAGATTTTTTTTTTCTTTAAAAAAAAAAAAAAAAAAAAAGGGCGAGAGAGAAATCTTTGGCTGTTGTTTTATTCACCCTTCATTAGCAACGGGACACTCTTCCACCCACAAATTTCTTTATCAGTCAGTAATATACCAGCCTCAAGACAGCACTCCTGTCCTCAATGTGTAAAGCACTCCTGCAAACATTAGAGACTTATTTGCTTAATAAATAATTTTGATTATTAATCAAAAACTTTACAAAGTACTTATGCAACACATCTTTTAGTGTTCATCAAGTCCAGAGAATAAAGATTTTCACTTTGTTTCTGGAAATTTTGTTTTTATCATTCCAGCTTAGACATTTGAGAGAAAAGAAATCAAACACTTCAGCTGAAGCTATAGGAATCCAAAGCATTTTAGCATAATTTCAGCAATAGTCTAGTCGTTATTATAAAAGAACCTTCTCTAGTTGCTTAATTTGTAAATAGTATCACTTCTGACTTAAAGAGCAAACACTGTACAGGTTTATCTAGCTACATTTTCAAGATAACCTTCCTAATTTTCACCCAGCTATACAGGGACATCTTGGGAAATACCTTGTACTCCAAGGTCACTCCATACCTGCAAATTATCTCCAAATCCTGCTGCTTGCTTTACAGATTTTTTTTTTCCATCTGCATCACTGACACTTTATTTAGCTTTTTCTGCTCTAACTCATCTTTTGTTATTCCACTTGGCCCACTCACTGTCACCTTTCACTTCAGTCACCTTACATCTCAGTAAAATGTGTTGCTTTGCTTCTCTTCATTTTAGATACGTCCCTGTTTACCAAGTTGAGCCAAAGTTCTGCTTCAAGGACATTCACTGCCCCCATTTTTCTACTGTATCATCTCAGTTCATTAAAATCTGCCTTTTAACTTTGCTGAATTGCTGAACATACATTGAATTGCTATAACATACATTCTCACTTTTATGACTTCTTCTATGTCATGTGTCTCATTTGGCTCCTCAAATCAACTTACAGAAAACTACATTTCAGCAGACCACTTTTGAAGATCAGTATGACCATGACCACCTTCTATAGATAATGAGACTGACTTAAAAAAGGTGTCACTGAAGACCATAATGTTTTTTACTTACTTTAACTTGTTCAGTGAAAAATACTCTGTAAAAAAACAGAAGTTTTGGAACATGTAATCTGTGAATACTACTAAATTTCACTTCCAAATATGCAGTGCAGAAAAAAAAATATATAATATTTGATCTTGTGGTAAGGAGGAAAGAACTCTGTTTGGATTTTAAAAGCATTAGCATATCAAATCCAGTATGTAAATTGCATGAGTTGTACTACACAATTTATAAACAGCAGCACTAGACTTAAGTTTATGAAGCAACAGTGCTTCAGTTTGTATTAATATCTACATCTACTAAACATCTATTAGTATAAACATACATCACTATAGGATTTTTTACTGAAAAATATGCAGGGACATTAAATCGAAATACTAATTTCTTAGTTCAAAGAACAATCTAGAAGAGAGGTACTAGAACTCTTCTCTTATTCTAGTGTTGAAAAACAGTTCATCCCACCTTGTATGAAGCCAATACTGTTAGGTTTAAGCACAGCTCCTTCTTCATACATCTGCAATTAATGTACTAAATTACGTACCAAATAATCCAATGGTATTTGGGATAAGGCAGAGGCCCTTGAAGCAGACCAGTTTTTCTTCCAAGCTATCAAAGTTGATATTACCTTCCTGTTCCTGGGAAGTTGTCCGATATTTGTCCTAAAATTCTCCAGGAAACTCAGACTAGCTGTAGCGAAACAAGTGGCTTTGCAAGTTATCACATCAAATAATATAGCATATATTGCTTTTATTTACCATATACTCATGAGTAAATATTTATTGCTTGTCAGTGAACTGTTGCTAGTGATTTTGTTCTTGGCACAAAACAGGGTATACATCTTTAAATGTTTTCACTTTGTTAAAAGAATCATATAGAAAATAAACGATGCCGGTGGGTTTTGCATCCCTCACACCTCAAAAGCAACAAAAAAGAGAGAGAAAAAAAAAACAAAAAACAAGAGATGGAAACATTTTGAAACAATTAAAAAGAGAGCATTTTTGGTTTTAGCCATTCACATTAAATTTGTAAACACTTCTCACAGCCACACAATTGCTTCCAGTGACATCCCTGTTTTCCCTCCTTCCTTCACACCTCCTTATGCTCTCCCTTATCCTCCGGTGGGCTTGGTGCTGAGCCAAGGGTCACAGCCCTCCCGCTCATCCCCTTAGCATAGAGCTACGTATATATATCCTCTGCATAATATCTGACTACAGGGCTTCTTCATTAAAAATGGACAGAGGCAGCTACTTCAGTGGATCTCAGTGCTGGAGCTGGAAGAAGTGTGTTTTCTTTTTACAAATGCAGACAATACTTAATGGGCTGCGGCTGCAGTTGCAATGTCCCCAGTAGACTAGCAATTACGGTTAATTTCTTTCTAGTTTTTGTACTTTTAATGCTTCCTGGTGAGGTTTTTGAGGTTTTGTTTGCATGTTTTTCCCTTTCTCAGGAAAGCCTGCTGTTTTGTTCTGGTATTTCCACAAGAACCAACCACACATGATGCATAATCCAATTAATTTCATTTTTACTAATGATAGGCTTCAATATTAACCAGTATCCAGACCTTTTATTTTATACAATCATGCTGTGTTCTGAAATATGAGAAACCCAGTAAAATAGACAATAGTATTTCCATAAATGTTTATCATAATTAGGATTTCAAATAAATCATATGCCACTCTTAATGGCACAGATTTGACAAATGAGGGCTTACCAAATGTAAATTTCTAAAAGCACTTATTGAGGAAATACATCATTAAAAGATGTATACATAAGGAAAAGCAGAAGTTTTTTCAGGTTCAGAATGCAAGAAGAAGACAGGCTGAGATTTGAACCTTAGTTTAAACTCTGGGCTTTTGGCAGTTTTTAGATAATAGTTACTCTTGCTTGAATTTTTTCCATTTCAAAAAATCATTTGCATTTTCATTCAACGTTGGAACACGAGAAAGCTTTTTTTGAAATTCTTTTCCAAATTATAAAGTGTTTTCAAAATTTAGTAAGAGAGTTGGTTACATCAAATATCTTCAAACACAAGAATTTGTTTTGTGTAAAACCAAATATAGCCAAAATTAATGCTTTTCCTTCCCTCCTTTCCCGTTCTTGTGTTGTTTACTTTTTGTTTTACCTTCTGTTCAGCCTAGGCCAAAATATTTCCCTATCTTTTTTTTTGAATGCTATTCATTAATTTCTGTTCTCTTCTCTATATAGCAGTGACAAAGTGGGGAAAAAAAAAATATATATATATATATATATAAAATTTAAATTACCTACTCTTCTATTTCAAATAAAGAATATCTGATAAGAGGAATAGCATATTTATGTATTTGCTTCCATGAAGATCAATATTGCAGGAATTTCTCATCAGTCAGTGCTGTTGGAGCTAGGCAGTTCTATGCATCTCTGTGGGTATAGTTTTCCCCAGGTTGTTCTCATCATGCTTGAGCTGCACCAAGTTGATTCAGGTTCTCCCTGACAGTTGTCATCAGGGGCATCCCCAGTAATGACTGGGTTGTCATATTGCAGACTGGTTGATAGCAAGTCCATGTCAGAGATATCTAACTTTCTTTCATCCTTCCTGGACTTAATTTCATTATCCAACTGATCAATGCCAGACCACAGTTTACGCAGTAAAATAGATGGCCTCAGTCAATAACAGTATGAATACTGACAGGATGGTCAACAGGATGGTCAACAGATAACAGTACATGTATCAATGGACATCAGTATGGATATTGAACAGATAATCCAGTGCAAAATTTCACAATACTCAGATGCTTACAATGTGAGTTTGCATTGTCACTTCCCCTTTTCTGAGTAGGTTCGCTCAGCCCTCATGTGCTCACTGGAGGGCCACAGCAATCCACAGTGTAGTCGCTCCAACTGTGGAACACCTGGGAATCCTAAACTCCTGAGGAGCACCCCAGAGAAAACCACAATTCTAGGGGCTGCACCATCCTGAGCCCCATGTTTTTCTGTGTAGCGCCTATTGCCTGTACTGAGGCAATGAAGATGTAATTGTTATTACTTACGTAATAATTTGGGTTGCTATTTCAATTTCCTTTTAAAGGGCATACAAGAATAATTTTACAGCCGATTATGTTGCTATCTACTAAACTTAATTCCAGCATAAAGAATGTACTTAAAGTGAGAGCTGGTGACTTAATTGTCTCCTTAAATTCAAAATAAAAATCCCAGAAACCCCCAGCCAGCTGCTGTCTCACTCTGGAGATCTTTGACTTTATAAATTAAGCTCAGAGACTGTTCTGACTCTAAAGTTCACTTGATGCCTCTTTGACACATGTGCAGAATTTGCCATATTGAAAAAGAAATTAGTGTATTAGAACAGGTTGAAAAGCCAAAATAAGCTTTTTTCTCCTAAACAGATTCAACCTGGTGGGCTTTCTCAGGTTGTTCCTAAACACAGTGACTGAATCAAAGTCTGATCCTTACAGTTCAAACACAAAACATTTTTAGCATCCGCTTTTTTTTTTGTAAAATGCATCAAAAGGAAGAGCTGCTCTCACCCCTGCCTGCCTCAGACAGTATAATTGTTGGAGCATGAATGCAGAACTTGTCTTTTAACCTCCACTATCTGAAAGGATTTATGGGCACAGCTCCCATACTCCTAGAATATGACCTAAACACCTCAGTTACATGATTTTTTGTTCTAAACAAGATCTACTCTTTAGCCGGGTATGGGACTTTGTAGAAAGAAATTCAAGATTCATAGGAACAGAGAGAAAATAGACAGAAAGTCATTTTGTAGCCTGCAGGATTAGGCATCCATCCACAGTCCTGACCAAACTGTCCTAGGTGACCTGCTTTGATCAGGCGCTTGGACTAGATAATCTCCAGAGGTCACTGCCAACCTTAAATATTCTGTGACTCTGTGATCCAAAAATAGGGGAGATTTAGATTCTGGCATGTGTTTTGAAAACTCTCTATAAATTTTACAATAGAAAGATACAGTTTCAACTTCCTACTCAAGAGCTTCACGACCCTGGAAAAAGAAAAAGTTTATTGTAAAGCAATAAGATTAAAAAAGCCTACAACATTTAAAGATTTTGTGGGTATGCATATCTGTAAACAGAAGACTAAAGGCAACAAATTTCAAATTCCAAGTTACCTCTAAAGACATAGCTTAAAATATGTAAAGCTTAAAAAAAAAAAAAAAAAAAAAGAAGATGTGATGCTAAGGAAGTAGCCTGAACAGAAAAAATAAGTAGAGGAACCGAAAAGTAATAGTTAAGAATCAATATATAGTTTCTATTAGTGCTACATATGCTAGCTATAGCAGCTCCATCTGGTTAACCGGTGCTGATAAGCATATGTATTTCCCATTTCCCGGAGATGTTGTGACAGAAGAAAAGTTATTTTATATTTGTCATCACATGTGACATTGACTTCTCAAATATTGACAGATATATATGAGGTAAATGAAGTTCTTCTAGCCCCTTAGCTAAACACAGTATAGTTCAGGTTCTGATAGGCATCTGCTCTGTCTCCAAAGAAACTATTGCCCTGTCTTCGTGCCATCATCAGCTCCTGGTACTCCTGGCTGAACTGTCCTTCGGAGTGCTCCCTTCTGGCCAAAGACGCAGTTCATTTTCAGTAGATCAAAGTACAGCATGCCAATTAAAGATATTAAGTAAATACACCTTTGATCAATACACCTTATTTCCAAATCTAGACAGGTCAGTTGAGTGGATCCCATTGACTGATGGCCATCAGTTCCATAAACTGCTTCCAGGGGGTCTCTTGTAGACAATTACAAATATAAGGCCTGTTTCTAATAGCCTGTCCCCATTTCAAGACTCGTGACCTTGCCAATCAGATCCTCTCCTTTGAGCACTCCCAATCTGCCTATCATGGTGAGACTCCCCACACACAGCTGTGCTCTCTCCAGCCACCTCCTGCCACGGGAGCAGCAAGGCCCTGGGACTATGGCCTGTCCTCACCACAGGACACCCACCTCCACCCCTCATCTCACAGAGCATTGCCACCCATCATGTGTTTGTGCATCAGGGATACACTGGGGACAGGAGCAGACATTGCAACAGCAAGGCGCCCCTCGAGAGCCCAAAATCACACAAAGAATAACACTCCATCCCTTCCATTTGCTTCTGTTCCTCCAAGGGTTTGGATCAGGGACCTCCTCTGAAGAGCCACTCACAGCCCTGTTCATGGTCAGGTCCCACCTCGAGGAAGCAAATGTGATCTCAGTCGCCTGCCATCTCCTGCCTCTGTGTTTTTCTTCTTGTACCTTGGGGTACCACGTGGTCCCAAGGGACCTGATTACTGAGGGACCCTTTGGGATTTCAGCGGAGGAGGCTAAATGCCTTGGACACCACCCACCCTCTCTTTCCCCTGGGTCAGGGGGCTCACAGCTAATCCCCTGGAGGCAACCAGGCACACTGGCAGTGCCCATGCAGGAGTCCTAGGCAAGCAGGCTGCCAAAGGCTCACTGGGATGATTCCAGTCCCATACCAGTATGCAGTTGTACGGCTCAGATTTCAAAGTGTAGTCTTGGCAAGAATTGCTTCTTGCACAACAGAGAAATAGGTCATTGTACTCCTCTGCTGTGAGGACAATCCTCTGCTCTATTTCTCTATTGCATTCCTCTGCTATTTCCTTTAAAGCAGGAGAAATGGAAAGCAAATGAACAAACTAAAAACGTTTTTTGATTGTTTTGATCAAAATTTGGTCTCATTATGTTTATGTTTTTGTTATTTGATCAAAACTTAAAGTGTCAGTGATATTAAGTAGTAATTCACCGTAGCTGAGAGTTAGCAAGGTCTCCATTTTGCTTCCATATTCAGTAGGTTTGCCTCTAGCATTTAAAATAATTTCATTTTGAGAAATTCAGAACTGGACCTGGCAGAGATAAAAAGGGAGAATAAGCAGACAGGGAGATGTCTGAAAAAACATCCTACATTAAAAATTCTGTAGTTAAAAAATTAACAGTAACAAGGCCTCTATTTAATTTTCAGTCCGAGCCCAATGTGTCCAAAATTGCCTTATAATGAATAATTAACTACTAGCTCTACAGATAATATTCATAACTAAAGCGAACTTTTATTCTGGTAAGAAAATATTGAGGAATAAACAGCAGAAAGGGACAGAATTCTAAGAAACTGTTATGTATAGCTCCATAAATAAAAATAAAATGCAGGACTCTGCTTTAAGAAAATGGACTTTAAAGGGTCCTCAGAAATCACGAGCAGATCTGCTCATAAATATACTCCCACATCATCATAATGAACAACTTTTTAGTATCAATGCTAAAATGAAACAAAGCTGTCTTCAGTTCTGGAGTAATTAATCACCCCTATCTGATTGTCATCACACTGGTTGCATGGAAACACACATCTTTCATACAACCATTTACATTTGGCTGTCTAAATTATTTCTCATTGTTAAGCCTGTCATCAGTATATTAATTTTATTTTGATAACATTTGCTCTTTCAAGATGATGCCTTATTAGTACAAGATTAATTTGCAGCAACAAATGAAGGCTAAATTAAGTCTGCATGGGATGCACTAGAATGTATATATGTCACTTACCTAAAACCAAGGCTGATTCCCAGGATAAATGGAAGATTTGCTCCTGCTTTTCCCTGTAAAATCACACAGTAAGCCATGTTCTGGAATAATCCAGCTCATCCAGATTTTATCCTCCAGCATTTTCTGTGTGAAAATTGGTAGTAACATTTCTGTGCATTTAGTACAGAAGTTTGTTCTTTATACTACATTTGTTAGGACAGGCCGAAATGTGTTCAGCAGAAATGGAACAGAACTGCACAGGGTCAGTTTTGGAGAGAGAAGGAGAGGGAGACAGACAGAGACAAGCGTTGAGAGAGACAAAATAGAGACACACAGCTGGTAGCCCATTTTTCGGAGGATGACAAAAAAGAAAGGCAGTACTTGAGTCTGTTGCACCCTTAAGGGCTAAAATTATGCAGCAACTAAAATATGTTCGTCAGTTATTTCCTTCATATTTTCCCCAGCTCTGGCATCCTGTCTTTTCGTTCCATACATTTCTCCCCTGCCTCCTATTTCATTTTTTTTTCTCCTTGCTTCCAAGCATTTTCTACCTCTGCATATATACATATATATATACACACAGAGAGAGAAAGGATTTTCCGAGGGACTTAGAAACCTCCCATTTCAGTTAATAGCCTAGATAGAATTGAGGGGGATCAGAATTGAGCTGCTGGGGGTCAGCAACTGATTTCCCTCCAAATTCTCATGCTTTCTTCCATGTTATCTCCAAGAAAGAAGCTCAGAAAATCTTCTTTCTCTGGTGGCTGCCTCCTTCATGTGACTAAGATTCCTTCAGAGCTAGTGACCTTGCCCCCATGGTTCCCCCAGGAGAACTCCCCTGTCTGCAACAGGGGAAGAATTATTGTGGTAGTTCATTTACTAGCATCATCATTGCACTCTCTTGCAGTCTACTGAAACCATTTATTTCTACCACTAGTTCCTTAATTTCCTCTGCTTTTATAAGCACAGAAAATAATACATCTAGAACTACAAAAGCTGTTCCTTTGATGGATTTGGAGAAGTGGTACTGGAACTGGAGGGGTCCTACCTCACCTTTGATATACACAGTATCAACTTATTTTTCATCTGCCACAAGGCTATATGATGCTCTTTTTTGAAGAGCCTATTTCTCTAAACTAACTCTAAAGGAGGCTTTAAATTAGATCCAGTTTAGATGCCTTTTTATACTTTTATAGCTATTAAATATATGTCAAATGAATTTAACCTGTATTGTGTAAAGTCGTTATATGTGGCAAAATATATTTCCCAGAGAAAACAAAGTTTAAAACAGCTAAATTTATTTTTATTTATTTAAATTTGTTTTAGTATTCACTCTAGATTTTGTATTTGGGAAGACTTTTTGTGTGTTTTATTCATTGTTTCCACATCCATAACATTAAGCATCTGAAGAAACATCATTTATCACTGAGTTATGCATTCCATCTAATACCCGGGTTATTCATAAAATAAAATTCTATAAACTCATAAAATTCTATAAATAAATTCCTACAATATTTTTTAGAATATGGACACAAGCAATAACTCAGAGCAAAATATGAATTTAATATGTAGTGTTAGTTTCTATTCTTAAGTTCCTTCCTTGTGTCACGATGAAGTGGCAGAAACATAGCAGAGCAAAAAAGTGCCTCAATCAGATCATGTCCTTTTGATGAATGAATATAGGCAAAAGAAATATTGGAATATCTTTCTGTAGTCAAACAATTCTCTATAATTTCCATATGATCAATGACTTTTCAGAGCTAATGTATTTTGTTTGCCAATATTGTAGGAAGTGTATACTGTCTCAAATGGTTGATATGAGCATGTTCACAGTGTTTCCAAGTACTCCTACATCCACTTTTTAATGAGTGGATTCACCTCATATTTATTCAGACTCTGCATTTATTCATTATCTTCTTTCTCATTAAGGTATTTATATTCACCTTGGTACAGTTCCTTCCTTCTAGTATGTATTGCCCCGATACACTTGTGGCTTTCCCAGCCACTTTGACTAACATGAGCAGATTATTTATTTTCTCACCTCAGTTTTTCTTAATGTTCTTAGCTTTTTCTAAGTGTTTAATTACAGCCATCCATTTCATTTCATTGCTATCCATTTCATTTTGTTGCCTTCTTCCTTTCCCTATTCTGTATTACTTTGATATCTTAATTTAAATATTTTACTATCTCTAGGTTATGGTGTCTATTTCCTTCCTCAAAGCTATTTTCTAAACCTCTATTCTCTTCCCTGTCCCTTGTAGAAAAAGCACCAGTCTGCTGAATACCAGTTGTGGATACCTTCTTTAGGATCCTGCTCTTTTTTCTCGCTATGGCTTACTCTTGAGATTCTTAAGCAATCTTCACATAAAGGAAATCAAATTCTTATTCCCCTAATACCTGAGCATGGATTCCCTGTTCAGCACACACCCATATTCTATGCAAATATGGGCCTAGTACTTGGCTAAGTGCAAAAAATTCAACATTTTGAGAGTGAAGTATTCCCTCCTGCCTTGCAGAGGGAGGTCCAATTCTCAGGGAAAAGTCTTTATATAAAAGCCTAGAGTTAAAAATTCGTTACCTACAGTTACCTACTAACCTGTGGTTAGTAAACTATAAATCTATACCACTCATATAAATCTACATTGTTCTTAATTGACACAAGGCACAACAGTAATAAAACCCATTTTCTGAATGTATGACTCCCTGACCCTGGCTTGAAAACCATTATAAAATGGTTTTCCTCCCTTTTCCTGCAGTGTATTATCTGTTCTGCTTCACTCCATTAGCTTTGGTCAGAGCAGCAAGATTTCTGTTATCATCTTGTCAGATAATCAGCTGCTGCAGAAGAGAGGTTCTCTCTAACTTTCTTCTCACCAGCTCAGTGGTGGCATATTTATTCCCTCCTGCCTTTTTGTGTCCATTTATAGGGACCTGAACCTCTAATGTGTATTTAGAATTCTGCCTTTTTTTCAGGTGCCAAATGTAAGTCATTCATAAGTGGTAAGAAAGGAAAATATTTCTTAGCATTTGCTTGAAGAATTAGACTCTGTAAATATTGGTGGTGCCAAGAAAACTTGCCTACCAGAGATAAGCCAGGCAATTTATATGTAAAATAACTAATAGCAGCCTCTGACAAACAGAATTTTCTGTTACCCCAGCTTCAAATTAAAACTTCATTTATTACCTGTCTATCCTCCTTATTTTGTAATTTTGCCGTTAGAAAAATGGTGTGTATAATATGATAATCAAAGACAGTAACAGGAACTCAGCATTCAGTTTACTGGTTTCTGAAAGTTTGCTCACACATGCCAGTTAATTCTGCATGTAAACTGGTGACCTGTCAAAACTGGCTTTTCAAAGAAACATATGGCAGAGATAATCACTGTGAAATCCTTAAGGCCTTGCAAATCTTTGGAAAGGCATCTGAACAAGCTGCTCAGCTCAATCAAACCTTTACAATTTTATCTTTGCCAAAAGAGATCAAAGCCCTGTTTCAGCATTTTTTACCATACAAGCCAAAAAACATCTTTCACGAATACTCTTCTAAGCCTGTATTTGACTTATTAGCAAATTTTATTATTTAGCACGAGTAATAATTGGAGTTTATACATAAAATTATTAATGCATCTTGCTTTTAAAATATACATAATTAACTACATATCTGTGCATTATATATAAAAATATTATTAAATTCTTAATTATTGAACCTCTGAAAGTATTTCTCTGGCACTTTTATTTTTCCATTAATCATTATCATCAAAACATGTAGATACATAAGGCTTCTTTCACAACACATAAACACAAATGTGTCTAAGGGGAGACAAAATTAAAAGAAAACTGCTGCTGCAAAGGCACTCATAAAACCCCTGTGAGTGTCTAAAATGTCTAGACCTGACAATGTCAAGTCTATAGTACCATTAGTGTCATGTGAAGGTTTCTTCTAGAATCCTACTAGTTTGTTGAGCAACTTTGTTAAAAACATTTTAAAGGGTGCTATCTCTATAGTAGTTTCTTTAACTCAACTTGAAGGTTCATTTTACCACACTTTAAGAGTGGAATATTAGATATTCTCAATTTAAATAGTTATCATAAAAAGCAGGAAGATAATGCATTATTGATTATTTATTTAAAAGTGGCATAAAGCGTATTTTGCAAATTGCTAAGGCAAATGGTTGAGTAAATCAGACTTTAGACCTAAGTTGAGCTTTTCCAGTCATCCTTCTTAAGCTTCCCTTCATAATTTTACAGAGATGAGTTATGGAACTGGTGTATCACCTACATTTACTGACACACCTAGTGATGAGAATTTGAAAAACAGCTATAAAGCCAGCTTTCCCTCCCTAAAGAATTTTATTCTGGAATTGAAAATAATATTGAAAAAATGCAGGTTTTGGCTATTTAATTGATAACATGTTACTTACTCTAAAGTTTTTCAATGAGATTCAGATTCTCTCCGGTGAAGGGAATCAGATAATACTACATGACTAGCTACTTAACACACAGATAACAAGGCTTTCAAGGCCTAGAGAAGCCTTTCACTTCACTAGCAAAAGAAGTCTAATCCAATATCTACCACATCCCTCTTACTTACCATGAAGGAGAATTAATTTTATTTATGCCTTCCATATTAATTCATTATATGTTTCTCAGAATGCTCCACTGGCTGTTTGTTTTCTACAGCGCATGTAATACAGGTCAGTTGCAATTTGTGACTGTGCATAAATAGCTGTTTCTCCCTTTTTTACCCGGCATAATAACATTTTTGCTGCTATTGTGACTCTTACAAGCCATTATTGTGCAGATTTTGAGCTCTCCTACTATAAAGCTTAAAAAAGACCCTGTTGAACTATGGTAACACAGTTGGAATCACTTTCAGATCCAGTGTTTCAACTGTGCTCTCCAAACTAGGCAAGCTGCATACAACCACTGCAAGATAACTGATTCCCTCTTGCTGCTCCTCTGGGACATCTTTTGTGCTTACCTCCAATGTGGTGGCCGAGCACCTCTCTTAAATGCCTTGGGGGTTGTTGGGTTGACTTGTGGTCCACCTCTGGGCAGATTGTCCCTGGCATGAGGGGCTGTAGAGACCTGCAGCTGTGGCTGTGCCATCATGGGAAACTCTCATGCTCAACAGCTGGCTGCTGGCAGCTGTGCCTGTCCTCAACACGACATCTGATGTGCTAGGGGTGCATCTACCACATTAGCTGCTGGAGTCACCTCACATGGTAGGTGAGCAGTGCTCAAGAGAAATGTGCCTGGAGAATGTTACTAGGAGCATATATTAACTTCGTATGAACACAAAGAGCAGGAGGTTAGGAATTATGCTTCTTGGACACCAGCCCAAGAGCAGCAGAGTGCGGAAATCAGACCCTATTTTTAGTGCCTTCTTTTTGTTATTGTTTTTTTCTAGAAACACAGGTCTTACAGGAGCACTCGGGAATTAAGTGCAATATAATGTAGCCAGTTCCCATTCTCTCACTTCCTAGTTTAATGTTCTCCCTGCTGTGTTTGAACTTCCTTCTTTCTCAAGTCGATGTTGAAAATTTTAGTTTAGATTTCTTCTAAAACTGCTCTACTCCCCTGTTTGATTATAATTCCTAAGAGGAACTGGAAAAAATGGACTTTTCACATACCCAGGATTACATTTTTCCAGGTTACATATGTTTCCCTGCTCCTGAAATATTCAGGCAAAAAGAAAATTATTGTTCAAATTTATGGCTTGGTTAACAAGACTTTACAAGAAGACAGATTTCATCACATATTCTGGAAATGTCATTTTCCAGCTCACAATTTCAGAATAAATCCCTAAAATATATTTCAGTGCTTTGGCCACTCCAGTGCAACAGCTGAAAATTGCTTCCATTACACAGTTAGTGAGCTATTATAGAGTTTGATAGCTCTTACCATTAAGCAACTTTTTCTAGAATTCAGCCTAAATTGCCCTTTGCTCCATTTCATCCCATCAGGGTTAATTATGAGTCTTTATAGCCACCAACAGTTTTTATTCCTTACTGGTACATTCAGTCATTTAGTAACTGTACAGTGATTCTGATACATTTACATAATGCTCAGTAACACTTTACTCTACTAGAAATCCCACTGACTTTAACAGACTGTAACTACTGAACCAAAACTTCCTTCATAAAAATTCTCTCTTGATGAAGAAAAGTTAAGGGACTGCATTTAAACAGTGGAAATTAAATTAGAATAGTTGAATTTCAGAGTTGGTCTGCAGCAGTTCCGCCTTATAGTAGCTGAACGTAGATCTACCAACTGATGAGGTAGAGAAAAAGATGCATAACTGAGTAAAAGAGCTCTGTATTGCCCCATTCAGCAACGTCTAAATAAATTGCTCTATATTCAGCAGATCCTGACAAATAGTCCCTGCATACAGGTTGAATTCAGCTGATCACTCCTAGATGAGACCTTCTCCAACTTGCACTGTATTTCTGTGTCTTTTATCATTTCACACTTTTTGCCCAGTTTTCCAAACTCTTCTCAATGAATGACCTAGATTAGGGATCTAAGGGATCAGGAACCTTACCCCCTGGCAGCTGCAGCATGTAAAAGTGCTTCAGAAACGGTCAGAAGTTTTCTTGGATCTCCACAGTACTCTGCACGTTGCCATGCTGCTGTCAACCTGGTTCAAGGATACATCTAAGTAGTCAGTGCCAGGCTGCACCACCCATGTTCTTTCAGCAGGTTATAGAAAAGCCTATGCAGCCCCCAGTCCTCCATACAGGAGAGGACACAGAATGCTCCAGTTTTGCAGATGAGCTGTAGGAATGCTTTTCCAACTGTCAAAAATGTCATAGTAATAACACTGTGATTGGGAAGTGGGATTAGGAATTTTACCATGCTCTTATTTTTGGGACTTGAAACTTGTGGAAATCATTACATCCCTACCTTTTTTTCTGTACTTCTCTATAATTCTCCGTCAGTCCCATTCATCTATATTTCAGACTTGTGTGTCAAGGGCTGCCTTCTCACCATGTGTCTGCGTGTAGGTCATATTAGATTGTAGGCCCCATTACTGATGGGTAACTTAGGTATTTAGTGAAACAGTACTGAAATACCTTCAAGATATTCCAGGGCTTCTACTACTAAATAGTTTTCTCTTACTCAATTCCCAATATAAAGATGTGACAGCTTTCCGGAAAACAAGCACTCATTTTCTGACTGCTATAACCTTTTCTTCTGTAGATAATATTCTGTGCTAAGGTCAGAGTAGAGCACAAAAACAAGACATATGCATATAACAGCTCAGAACTATCATTACAAAGAGAGGTACCTGAAATGTATGAACACTTAGGGACCAATTTCAAAAAAATGAGGCACCGAGACAATAGATATATATTAATAATAAGAAAAAGACACTTATAAATAAATTTGTAATAGGAAGAATGATAATAAAAAAGTAAACAATTAGTCAATTATTTTATTTGGTTGTTGTTTAAATCTTCTCTAGAAGCACTGGCATACTCCATAAAAAAGAAATATCTTTCCTTAGATCTTTCCTTCATTATCTTTCCATAGATAATGCTCTGCTTAAAGTCCTTGTGTTAGAAGTCCTTACAAGTCCTTTCTTTTGTTACCTGCAGAAGGTCCAAAATCTGTTCTGTGCTTTCAGAGAACACAAGCTGTTTCCATGCCAGAGCTTCCCTAACATTTTCATTAACCCTATGCCTACAAGGCTAAACATATTAACTGAGTCTACGTACTAGAAGTATGAAAGCTGTTTTCTAAATATTAATAACTAAAGCAGGTTTCCTATAGTTACAAAATTCATTTAATGAGATAGAAACAAACAAACAAAAAAAAAATCACAAAAAACTACGCAGACTCCTTTTTACTGATCACTTCCACTTGAATGTGAGAAAATTACTAATCATTAAAGATTCATGGACCTGTGCGTTTTCAGTGTAATTCAGCAGGAAAGCTATTCGGGCACATACAGACATTTCCTATCAGCTAAGCTGTATGGAAAACAAAACAAAACAAAAGATGTTTAAACCCTGAACTGTCTTTTCTGATCAGAATTAAATAAACTTCCATCTGCTTTTGTCTTTGCCTCCTCTCCCTTTACTTAATATGACACAAAGTGACATTTAGGTAGATGCAAGGGCACAATATGACTATAAGGAAAAGACTGGTTAATGAAGACTTCTGTCACATTCACTGTTCACCCTAGTATTCCTCCTTCTTATGACACATTATCTCTGTTTCTCTGTTTATCTCGTTATCTCTGTTTTACAGATTTGTAAAATTTGTAAACATTCATGTTTTTCTCTAATTACATTTTCATGGTTACATATCAGTGAATTTTCTTCTTCTCAAAAACTGTGTATAAAATAAATGAAGAATATTATTTCACTGCAATACATTGAGCTATTACGTTATTAAGTGGTGCTTATTTGCTTTACATCATGCAAGACTTTTAGATATCTTATTTCTGTTTGTTTGTTTTACTTTTAAATGGAGATAGGCTCCATGGCAGATTTTGACTACATGATTCTCAGAAGAGCAATTTAGAGTCGTGTTCACATACTCGTAGAAAGAGTACAAATGAAAGAAATGTGCAGCCCTTATTTTAAAATGATGTTGAATATGTTAAAAAGATAATTTGAAGTTGCACAAGTCCCATGGATTACCACTTCTGTAGTGTTTAAATGTTTGTGAGTGAAATGGATTGTGGGAAAAAGCTTTTCTGTAGCCTGCTTGTTCGGGTCCTTATGTGTTGGAAGCGCTGGAACAGATGATGTCCAGGGTAAAACAGGGGAATGTGAAGATTTTCCCTGCTCACTTCCTGGT